>LDEV01001580.1:46140-67126 GCA_001014755.1 Blastomyces silverae | reverse complement strand
GGGGGGGGGGTTATTAGCGCTACCCTCGGATAATTAGAGACTCTCAGAGTCATGACTAGACGTTAGTACATTACAAAAACCGTCATCTGTTACAGAAGATACGATTCGAGATATCCTCAGTTGAGGACGATATTTCCGTCAACGGCAAAAGAAATGTGGAAGTCAAAAACGGTTATATGCACAAATCAGCAGGGCCGTAATGAAGTATTGAGCAAGAAAGTTAAGATAAGGTATAAGAATAAGAGAATATTTACAGTACTTGGCAGGTTGGTATAGGAGCGGTTTTGAGAAGAAGAGCGTAGGATATAATCTTTTTTCCTTCTTGTTGGGCTAGGCTATACATGCGAGCAGGGTATCCATGGAACTTCCAACAGAATAATACAATGGTGGTGGTCTCCTAGGTCGTTAGGCGTAAACAAAAAATGGTACTTTGGAGGGTATCTAGACGAGGACGTAAAGTGCGCACATCTAACATAGCGGTCAGTACATTCTTCATCCATCCAAACATATAAGTTCGACTTGGGAGCCAACGTACAAGGGAGAGTCCGATAATCATGGAAATCCAAAAACAAACGTTCTAAATGGTGTTTCAATAGTTAGCAATTAATTACGGAAATGGTGGAATAAATCACTAACATTAAGAACTTTTCGCCCCCTAACAAACTTCGAACGCTGCACGGCCACGATGGGTAGCTGCATCATCATGGCAAGGAAGCCATACCCCCTGATTTTCTTGGTGATACAGGCCATTACCAATTCATGTCCAATGGAGCTCACCAAGAATGTGATAAACATGGCCTTGGAGTTGGAAAAATGAGTTAAAGATGAAAAATAAACGTGGCGCCGAAGGAAATGATGGACCGGGATATTCCACTCCCTAGAGAACTCCAGCCTGTCGAGCAGAGCAAGTTAGCATATTAGAAACCACGATGGTCCGCAATAGATGAATAGGATATGTCCATACCAATCACAGGAGTTCCACCAGTCAGCGTAAAATTTTCGGTCCGCAAAGCGCGTAATTTCAGCAAAGGCGTTGAGCGTATATTCGAAAATGACAAGAAACACCAACAAAAACGTTATCATGAAAGGCAATAGCAGGAAGCTAATAGCTTCTGCAAGGACCAGAGCCTTCTCGGATTTGCTGCTCAGGCCTTGCATTCTTTCCGCAGATTCGTCTAGAACTGGAACGATGAACTCTTCACTAACGTGGGTAAGTAAGAATATACAGCCAAAAACAGCCAATGTTTTAAAGAAAACCTCCATCCATCGTATTTCTTTCGTGCGTGGATATTCTAGTTCGTAGCATAGCGTAGGGCAGAGCAGATAATCCACATAATTGTACAAGGTCAGGTTCTGGGGGTACGAAACTTGACCGAGAGGAGAAGTTAACTCCGTTGCAAGATCTGAGCGGAGTTTAGAAAGAGGTTGCTGGGATTCGTCTTCTTTTCCGTTATCTGATTCCGTACTATCTTCAATTGGTTGACTCTCGGACCGTGGATAACGAACAGCTGCAGAGAGTGAACTGGCCTCCGGCTTATCCAGATCGTTTAAGCGATGCTCTGTCTCGCTCAAATGTCCGTTGTAGAAAGCGTAGGAATGCATTTTCATCAAAAGAACTAGTGTATGTAGGATAAAGAATACCTGAGCAGTCCAAGCCCATTTAAGCAGGAATGGCAAGCTAGGGAGAAAAAATCTATGTTAGCAAATATTCACGCTACAGCATTATGCAAGAAGACACATACGCTACCCATAAAGTGAGCCATGCGGTCTGAAAGCAACTTTGCAATATCATTCCTCCGTTTAGCCATCTTAGCCAGCCTTTACTTTTCCTGATTACTAAATGGAACGGAAGAGCCAATGCGGTACTCGAAACCATAACAATATCACACAGGGCCAGTTGCCAAACGTTCGCTGACAGTAGTGACCACACTTGTACCCGTAATGGGTAGCCAGTGTCTTTTATGTTTCGTACAACCGTGGTCATGACCATGATAAACAAGCTGACCCAAAAAAGGGAGAAGAAGCCGTGGAAATCTCGATAATCGCTGTCAGGGTCGAAATGAGATACCCTAGGTTTGTAATCGATCGAGTAGAACAACCTTCGTCTCGCCTGGGCTCGCATCTGCTTCCTTGCGCATGATATTGATTGTACGGATGGGGGAGCATCTTCCGGAATAGGGGTGGATCGGCCACTTTCAGGAGGGGTTAGCTATTGTTCAAATGGCAAGGAATACAAAGGGGGGATTATTCAGAAGGGCAAGCTTTTTTTCTTGTTTGTACCTTGATATATCGAAGGATAATCTATCTACGCTCGCAGAGGGGGTAAGATAATGGTCTTCGTTCTGGTGTTTTGGCCGCACTGCTCGTGGCCGCAGGATCCCGGCCCCGGTACTCCCGTTTACATGCACAGAGGACATGGTGAGGATTGTCAAGGGCAACGAGATAAGACTCAATTAAAGATAATAATCGTGGGACGCTATAGGATAATCATAGTAGGATAAAGATAATATATATACAGCGTTGGCGAAAGAAAACACCAGCTCAATGCCGGGGATGAAGAAAGCATGTCCGCGCTCGGCGCTCCAAGCGAACCTTCCCGGTGATGTCAGCGCGCTTGGTGCAACTGCATGCTGCTTTAGCGCTGCTAGACTTTCTGCCGTCCTAAATAGTAGTTAGTTAGTTAGTTAAAGTTAAAACAGCGACGAGGGGAGCCTCGGAAAGCCCAATAGGCCACAACATTCACGACGATACCATTAGTTTTCATTTATCATTATTAATGCCACCACCCCGGATCTCGGTTCGGATCCCTTGGAAGAAGCTCTTCTCGATAAAAAAGGCTCTTTCATGTGGAGGATGGCGGATTTACGTTATGTGGAATGGTTACAACCAACCCCCCCCCCCCGGCCCCACCAGTTATCCAAATGGTCGCGTCCTGTTTGTCAGATTTTAACTGTTATTGACCAAATCTTAACTCCGCTCGAGCTTACAGAATAATTTCAATAATATATCAGCACATGCATAATTCCCTGCTGACCAAGGACCGCCACCTATAAATAGACTTCTGACGCTGAACCTACGCCCAGGCAAAAGCCCGCGGGTCAAACCATATCGGAGACCATCATACGCAGAGCTTAAAGTTCACGATCGGATAGTTAGCTTTTGCTCCTACGCTTCATGCTTCTTCCCTTCCTGATGATGAGAGTATATTCGCACAGGCATTGCCTCTTAGTGGGTATTGAAGGGAGCTGTCTATAATTACTCTGAACTTAATAATATATCAGTTCTGAACTTACGCAGATCCCACATAAGTGCTGGAGCGGAGGCATATTCTCCGCCGTTGACGATTTCAGCTGCAGTCTGACATACCCTATCCTAAGGATTAATAATGATACTCTGTTATTTTGTGAGCTTTTTTCTCCAAATTCCTTGCCCTGTTACCGGGGTCATCAAAACATCTGTCAACCCCTGAAAAATGCTTCCTGGTCCAACTAAAAAGTATTTGCAGCTCATATATAAACATTTCACATGGGGCGATATTTCCAGGTCTTCATTGAGCATACAGTGTCTGTGGTTTCCAGACTGTAAAATAATGTCTTCTTGAAAATTATCTCTGTGGCAGTGCAAGCGTTCCGCACGCGCAGAGGGATGCATGGTTGTACTGTACAATAATGAATCTGTGTGAGCCTTCAATGTGTCTAGGAAGTATTCACGCAGTGCTAAATAGAATATATGGTGACTACCTAAGTACCCCGAGTGGAAAGGACATAATATTGGTTATTCGTACGGAGAAAAGAACTCCTAAGGCGTCGACGCTTTTGGAAACTGCAATAGTAATAGTAAATGAAGAAACGAAGCCCAAGACTCTCCCATACAATACGGAGTACAAATTCTGCAACATTTGAAGCATCGATGCCAAGCCCTGATATCAAAGGGCCGAGGTCACGTTACCACCCCAGGCTCAAAAAGTGCAGTCCGCTAGACTGTATACGGCTAGTGCCCCTTGTTCACCCACTTGGCCAGATATGTAAGCGCGTTAACAAGACAGCTCATGGTTGCCCGACATGAAGGCTGAAGATGGGAAGACACAAAAAATAACGATCTGGATAAGCCAACAAACGCTCTTTCGAAGCTAGGGAACGGCGTCACAAGTTATTTCCGCCGTATAAAGCCCTGGTGCTCCTGGCGACTAGCTAACTTTCGCCGTCCCCCTTTTTGGGGTCCTTGCGACCACCATGAGTTCCCGTATGTCCAAGCCCCTCATCTCCATCTCCATCTCCACTACGTCAAGACCACTTACTCATATCGATCATAGTCAAGCAATTCATTCGGAATGTGCGAGCGTCCAAAACCATTGCGGATGAGCGATCAGTGATCCAAAAGGAGAGTGCTGCGATTCGAGCCAGCTTCAGGGAAGAAAGTACGGATTCAAATATAAGGTGTGTGGGGGAAAGCCAGGACAGATCTCGGAAGGTGACATTCTCACACGGTATTTTTACAGGAGAAATAATGTGGCTAAGCTACTCTATCTTTTCACGTTGGGTGAACGAACGCACTTCGGTCAGATAGAATGCCTCAAACTGCTGGCATCACCCCGTTTCGCGGACAAACGGCTGGGGTATCTGGGAACTATGCTACTTCTCGATGAGAACCAGGAGGTGCTGACACTAGTTACGAATTCCCTAAAAAAGTCAGTCTCCCGCTATCAAGTCCCCCCCCCGGGGTTAGGAAGAAGAACAACTTTTGCTTATTATGTTGCGTAGTGATTTGAACAACTCGAACCAATATGTCGTGGGCCTGGCCCTCTGCACCCTGGGAAATATCGCCTCTGTCGAAATGTCGAGGGACCTGTTTGCCGAAGTAGAGTCTCTCATATCCACGGCAAACCCCTATATCCGCAGAAAGGCCGCCCTTTGTGCTATGCGTATATGTCGGAAAGTCCCCGATCTCCAGGAGCATTTTATAGATAAATCCAAGGCGCTTCTGTCGGATCGAAACCATGGAGTCTTACTATGTGGCCTTACCCTCGCAACCGAGTTCTGTGAAGAGGACGAAGCGGAAGGTGGGCATGAAGTTATTGAAAAATACCGTCCTCTGGTACCCGCGCTCGTCAGAGTTTTGAAAGGCCTTACGACCTCTGGGTATGCTCCGGAGCATGACGTCTCAGGCATTACCGACCCATTCTTGCAGGTAAAGATACTTCGGTTCCTGAGAGTCCTCGGCAGGGGCGATGCGGCCACAAGCGAATTGATCAATGATATCCTTGCCCAAGTCGCTACCAACACCGAGTCGTCCAAAAATGTGGGAAATTCCATTCTCTACGAGGCGGTCTTAACTATTCTGGATATCGAAGCAGACTCCGGTCTTCGGGTGCTAGGGGTCAACATTCTTGGCAAATTCTTAGCTAACAAAGACAACAACATTCGATATGTGGCACTCAACACTCTCATTAAGGTGGTAGCTGTTGAACCAAATGCCGTCCAAAGACACCGGAACACCATTCTAGAATGCTTGCGGGATGCCGATATCAGTATACGCAGACGTGCTCTAGATCTTAGCTTCACGCTAATCAACGAAGGCAATGTCAGAGTTCTTGTCAGAGAGCTCCTAGCTTTCCTTGAGGTTGCTGATAACGAATTCAAGCCCGTCATGACAACTCAGATAGGAATAGCTGCGGATCGATTTTCCCCCAATAAAAGATGGCATGTTGACACTATGCTTCGTGTCCTGAAACTTGCGGGTAATTATGTCAAGGAGCAGATTTTGTCCTCGTTTGTCCGCCTGATTGCCACAACCCCCGAACTCCAAACCTATTCCGTTCAAAAGCTTTATGCTAGTTTAAAGGAAGATATCTCGCAAGAAGGCTTAACTTTAGCTGCTTCCTGGGTCATAGGCGAGTATGGAGATGCTCTTCTCCGTGGCGGCCAGTACGAGGAGGAAGAGCTAGTCAAGGAAGTGAAGGAAAGTGACATAGTGGACCTTTTGACCAACATACTTAACAGCACCTATGCTACCCAAACCGTGACCGAATATATTATAACATCTGCAATGAAGTTGTCCACAAGACTCACCGAACCTGCGCAGATCGAGCGTATTCGACGTCTCCTCAGCAGTAGATCTGCAGATTTGAGCGTTGAAATCCAACAACGTGCTGTGGAATACACCAACTTGTTTGGGTACGATCAAATACGGCGTGGCGTGTTAGAGAAGATGCCTCCACCTGAAATCCGCGAAGAGCAGAGAGTCTTAGGGGAAGCAACCAGCAAACGACAAAGTAGATTGCTCAGAGACAAGTCTAAAAAGCCTGCCAAACCATCAGAGCAGGATTTGCTGCTCGACCTTATGGGTGGCTCCGACGATACATCTGCCAATATCACTGCCAATACCAATGGATCGCAGAACACAGCTGACCTGTTGGCCGATATCTTGGGCGGCGAATCTATCCCCGCTGCCACATCGAGTCCATTCCAACCTACGCCCGCTAAGTCATCTGATATGAGCAGTATCATGGATCTTTTTGGTTCAAACGGCACATCCCCGGCACCTGAAGCACCGCAACCTTCCACATCGTCAATGGGACTTCTCGGAGAGCCCCATTCCCCCCCTGTCCAGACACCTTCTCCAAGCTCCGCTCCCCCCGCGTTAACCGTATTTGAGAAGAATGATCTTCTGTTGACTCTGCAAATTCAGCGGAGTAATGCTGGTGCCCAAATATTGGCTCGATTCCGTAATACGTCTACTTTCGACCGCTTTTCCGGTGTTGGATTGCAAGTGGCTGTACCCAAATCTCAAAAACTTCAACTTAATGCCATCAACAAGGCTGACCTGGAGGGAGGACAGGAGGGGACTCAAGGAATGAGAGTCTCTGCTATAAATGGGGTACGCTTTCCCCTTTTTTTTCTCTCCTTTTTGTAACCATTGCTCCCTCACACGCTTTGTTTCTCTAATTTCTAATTGATGGCTAACAAAAAAATAATGTATTTTGAATAACTATAGCCTCTACAAGGGAAACTTCGACTCCGTCTCAGGGTTACTTACTCCAAGAACGGGGCGCCTGCGGTCACCGAACAGTTGGCTTGGTCAGAACCTTGAGAGAAGGTGTAACCAGACAGGCGATGTTGTGTTGGCCTTACCTTTAGCATTCAACTAATTCCTTTCCCCATCCCTTCTCTCGTGGCAGCCTACACATATATTTTCTGGTAGGCTGTAACCTCTAGCTTACGGGCATAAATGATAGCACATTCAAGACCCTCAATTAAATCAAATAACACTATTTACTTCCATGTCTCGCGTTACTTTCTATCCTCTTTTATTGACTTTATTGTTCTCTCTTCCAACACCCAGCTAGCAACTCCCAAGACATTTCTTAATTACAATGTATACCCTCTTTATGTCCATGTGAACTATATCTTGATTTTACCTCGTCCCCCAGATATGGTAAGGTTTTCGCCATTCCTGTTGGGCTCTCATACAGAAGGTAAAATCATGTTACAGACAACCCGTCACCAAAATGACGCCAAAATTAACGTCAAGGCCACCCACCATCATGTTCTAGGTTTACAGCTCCAACTCTACGCGCCGATTTTACCTTTCTCTATACATCAAGCTAGCCAATCACACCTGCCCTGCAACGCTGCTGTGCGTGTCAGAAGGGTTGCGCTTTCCTCTTCCGTCCTTACTCTCCCTCTATGATTATTTCCTCATATGTTCACTATTAGATGTTGGTGAACTCAGTGACTGGGTAAGAGACTGAACGGGCAAAGCGTTTTGCAGCGTTAGAGCGGTTATTTCGCACCGTTCTGCTTCCAAACTATATTTCAGAGAAAGTTCTGCAACGGCTCAAATGCAACGGCTCAGGCTTATTAGAAGAACTTTGAATTTGGGTCATTTCGACTTGTATGTACATGCTTTCTGGCATTCTGAGTTACCACTGAAGGGGCAAAAGGGTTGGATACTGGTGGCACATTTTTCGCCCGTATAACAGCTATGATCCTTCCCTTCTTTCCTCTTTCTCATCACGACTTGTTCTACCTCAATATATTCGCAAGATACCAGTTCCTACAAGTGTATCATCTTCGTTGCCGATAGTCAAGACTCAAGAGCCTCTATATTCTCACTATCAACATTTTTGTTGTGTATACCAGACGTTCTACCTATTTATATATATATACCCATACATATCCCAGCGAAAACCGGTGCAAAGGGAAACTAAATAGCCGTAAGTAGCCCCTTGTCTGACTTTCTTAAT
The DNA here is from genome assembly GCA_001014755.1 of Blastomyces silverae. Lineage (NCBI taxonomy): Eukaryota > Fungi > Ascomycota > Eurotiomycetes > Onygenales > Ajellomycetaceae > Blastomyces > Blastomyces silverae. Next base: position 58,881 of record LDEV01001580.1, on the reverse strand, counting down.
ATTTGCCTGTTCAGCTACACTGTTATCTCTAGCCCCTGCTTACAGCGGCTTCAACGTTGCTGTTTCCATCGTTCCGGGGCCTAAGCCTCTTCCAGAATTTAGATATTAATGTGCATAACAAATGCAGGACCTTTTCTTGCTCAATATGTCGGGGCCTGCATTTCAGCCTACCCAGCGTGGGTCGTCGGCCGACACTTTGATCGATCCACGCGGCCATCACTTTACCGCGGATGAGTGCGAGGCAGTTTTGGGCCTTCTGAAGTTCTCCGGCTATGGCCCTCAGCAGATGAGAACGGCAGAACTTGAGCTTGGCCGGCAATATGGCTACCCCTTAGTGTCGCAGGGAACCACTCCGCCCGCATCCACTGCCAATCTTGCAATGTTTCGCCCGATGGGTGCTCGTGAGCGTTCTGAAAGCTCCTCAGACTCTACTCTGGAAGACGTAACCCCGTTCTTTGCAGAAGAACGTTTCTGCAGAACCCCCCCAAACACTCCCGGGGCCGCTTCAGCAGCAAGTATAAATACGGGCATGCGCGGCATGGCCATCCATCCCCTGGAAAATACACCTCCAGATAGTGATTCCTCTGGGGCCGGGATGAAATATCCTGTCTCGCATTCTCGTGGAAATGACGGGAACGGTTCCCTTCTGTATGGGCCGACTAACGACGTGAGAATGACAGATTCTTCGCCGAAGATTCCAGCCTCCTCTCCTAAGTCTCGGAAGAAGGCCAGCATGCGCAAATCAGTTGGCTTGGTTGCAGCACAGCCAGTCCTGCAACCAACCAGACGGTCTACAAGACAACGGAAGGAGAGTCGACGTCTGATCGAAGCTAGGGAGGCTGAGAAGCTCGGAGCTCTCTAGGAGATTTACCGGGGTGCAAACAAGAATGACGAAACGACTAAATTGGTAAGAATAATAAGTCCCGCTTTAGCACTGCATTTACTAACCTCTGCGCCCTCTACAGATAAATGTTGGCGTTCCAGGACTTGTATTTCTGTCAACATGTTATTTCATGTATTTCATATTATTTTATGCATTTTTGAATGTTTCCCCCAGCAGCAGTACATACTCTTATACTTCCTGTTCAGTTTTATACAATCTTCCCTATTGTTTCCCATAAACTTCACCTATCCGGATGTTACTATTAGGCTGTCATTTTTTCGACAAACCTCGTATCCCCTTCCCAACCCCTATTTTTGTAACTTTTCTTTTGAGCTTTCTCTATAACTCTACACCCACTGCTCGCTGTCTTGGATTATTGCATTATTCATCTGCCATTTTGTTTATACACATGGGTCTCTGATGTTTTTCTTTCGACCTCTATCACTCTTTAACCCTCATGTTGGCTACCTTCTACTTTTATTTTTTGGTTACACCCCTTTGTTTTGCTTCTTCAAGCTACGCAGTGTATATCAGGCGTTTAACTTGTATGTTGGCTACTCTTTGCTTTTCTCTTTCATTGCATCCCCCTGTTCTGCCTCTTCAACCTGTACCACCATTTACTATATGTACGCTACGTATTGCGAATTTTTAAGTCTCACTATCTTGCAAGCATTTTATATCGCCATACCTTCTCATGTATTGCTTACATATTTCTCATCAATTTAACGCTTTTAATCTTCAAAGGAGGCGTATCAAATGCCACAACCCTTTTGTAGAGTGTCTCATATGTTTACCCCGAGTTTGATAGTTTGATGGAATTACTCCATTTATATTTTGCCGGTAGATTCCAGGAGGTATTCTTACTATTAATTCTGTAATTTCCAAGTTTTACTAGCTTCTACTGGTTGTCTAGTTGTATGTGTGACTGAAAAATTGCCCATATCAGACCTATTCATAGGCAACGTGGGAGAGTCGTCTGTTACCATATACGCATTTTCTGCCTAACTTTCTTCTAAAACAATGGGATGGATATGTAGTGAAGAACATTTTTCAGTGAGGTGATATTAAACTGTGATGCCCAGTTGAACTTTGCGATATCACACTACAACCTTACAACTGTTTGATCTCTAGCTCAACGAAACTAGACTAGCAGTATCGAGTTCTCACGATTTATCAAGCCATGGGAATCCCAATCCATGTTTCCGGACCTTGGCTGCGGACCAGTCTCGCCTATCTGGGCAGCCAAATCAATCCTCGATCGAATGGAGATAGGAAAAAAAGGGGGTTTGTCTACCCAGGTTCCCTCCCCATACCCAATAGGACTTACCTAAAACGCTATGTACAGTACAGTACCATTCACATTTCCTCCATCACTTCATTAATCAATTATTAGATAAACATGTAATAATTCCGACGAATGCTCCGAGTACCCTGCCATGCGCTCAGACGGTGGGTCGTTTGAAATCGAGGCAGCATCAGCAACGCTTCGAAACGGAGGGGAAGCTCCCATGTAAAGGTGGTAGAGCTATGGGGGTGGAAAGTGGAAAGGTGACTTTTTTGTCAAGGGGTAGTTATCAGGCAGGGAAAAAAGCTAAATCGAGTTTGACGCAGGTCAGAACATAGCGTCGTCGCTATCCTCGGGAACCCCCCTCCCCTGCTGAAGCAATCCCGCCCAAGCCAAGCCGAATACTGTTCAGCGTGACGATTTCCGGAGTTCATAAAGTCTCCTGTCAGATGCTTCACGTATCGGAATGGCACACGGTTAGGCCCCCTGAATCTGCTTTCTCTGCTCAGCGTTCGGTTACCCCTGACTGATAGACTAGATAGTGATAGTGACGGGTCCCGCAATTGCTAATGGATGACAAGCGTCTGACATATATCTTTGTGCCGCGTCTCCTCGGCAGTTACCTCGGAACTTAAGAGCCTTGGAGGAAATGCCCTTTTTCGGCACTACGATAGTTACTTTTAAAGTAGCGCTAGGGCTAGGGTGCCTTCCGCTCGTTTTTCTAAGGGGCCGTTGGGAACCCTGAATCTAGTGGATACGGACGGATAGGTGATGAGAAAGGCTGAAGAGACAGTCTGAGGAGTTTGGCAAGTGCGTTTGACGCATCGAAGCCATATTTCAGTTGTTATAAACTATGTACATGGGATTGCGAACAACTAACGTAGTCCTGCAAATTTATACACAGTATATGAGATTACTCTTGCATCCACCTATGTCCAGTGCATTGCTGGCATAAATTCATCGACGGAGACGATCGCACACCAATTAAAATTAAAATTTGACCGAGGAGAGGCCAGCCATCCGTCTTAAGGCTTCCACTCCAACTCCAAGCCGAAAATGCTATTCGACGCGTCGCGGAAAGAAATCAACGTGTCACCGCTGGTTGTATGTATGTATGTACTGTACATGCTACAGTACGTCCAATACAGCTCATCCCTGCGAATATCCATGGATGTCCAGGGTGTGCCTAGAGAGCCCCGTCCATTCCCCACGCGATTGTTCTCCGCCTGAACCTAAGCTCGAGCTTTAGATTAGACAGGAGTCCTTTTTCATTGTCCCAGCCCCCTGCTACTACCAAGACGCAAATGAATTATCCACAAGATTTGCCCTCAGGAATAGATCATGAGTTTCGTCCCTGGAGCGAACTTCGCCCACCGGGAATCAATTGACATCTTGATCGTGCAAACCTCTGTTGTACATGCTCTTCACGGCGATTTCCAATAGATCCATAAAGCGATCCTCTTCAATGAAGACGTCGTCAAACTGCCAATCATTCTTCGAGTCATTGGTCTTATGTTCCGCTCCGTGGCTGCTGAAGTAGTTGTGTCCCATTTTCTTGGCAAGGTTCCGGAAACCTTTGTGTTTCAATTGGGGAGGATGTATTTCGGCGATTGTTGAATGCGGTGGTAGGAACATCCCGTGTGTCAGACCTGCCCCATGCACGCCAGCGAGGATGTCGGTGCGACGTACAAGTTTTATCTGTTCGCTGAAGGGCAGCGCAGCCAAGTCAACAAGATTAACCTCAACCGCTGGGAATTTGGTCTTTAGACGCTCGATATATCGCTCTTGATTGATCAAGCGCCTTTTTTCTCTGCGGTCTATGAATGTGAGCACAAGCGGGCTATCCCCAGGCGGAGCGTCGTCTCGGATGTTATAGAAGTTGAGCACTCTTTTGGCAAAGGTTTGTAGAAGCTCAGATTGTTCGCACTGGATTGGCTCCCAATGGTTCTGCCAAAAGGGACTACCCCCTCCTGGCAAGGGAACAATGATGTTGTCCAGGTTGATCTGTGCGGTGGCTGATAGGTCCTTCAATCTGATCGTTGGCTGCTTCGCAAAGAGTTTCCATAGATCAAAGTAAGGGCCGTCCAGGAGGTCATCCAAAATAATAACTTGGGTATTGGCGAAATCCTCTGGCATAAAAAATGGGAGGCTCGTGTCTCTATTTTGAGTCATCCTCATGGTGTCCAACGTCAAGGTGAGGCCAATAATTTCCATGAGAGAATGGAAAACGTTATAGTGGCTGTCTTCACGTTTAATGAGGATCGAGAAATTCCGTCGTCCATGTGGAAGCTTGTGGGAAGGTTTTTCTTTCTGGTCAAGACGCACAAAGTCATTGAATATTTGATGCGGCCCCGTCCCATACCAGTATACCGGAAATTCCGCAAATTCCGGCACGCCCTGTCTTGATTCCTCATCACTTAATGATCTGAGGGAACAATCTAGAATGAATTTCTTTTGACTGTGGTCAAAGCTCGCGGGTCCTGAAATACAGAATGAATCTTTTCGCCCTCCTGGATCGATCCGACTATGAAAGCAGGTAATGCTTGACTCAGAGCCGGCATCGCAGTAGCTAGTCTGAGTCTTGGCTACATTTTTCAAGAACTCAAGGTCAAATCGTTCAGCGCAAAAACGATCCTGATGTGGCGCGCTTGACGTTGATAGGTAATCTTCGGGAGGAGACAATGCCATAGGTGGACTATCGGCGGGCTTGGGGGAATAGTCTTCATTTTGGGCGGGATGCTCTTGGGAAGGGGCATCGTCTTGAGGTGGACTCCTCGGGCCCTGGACGAAAATGTTTTGTCGGGAATACCAACAGAGTGTGAAGAATATAAAAGCAGTGAGGCTCCCAGCAATCACATAACGCCGTCCGCGGAAGGTAGAGAGCATGCTGGCTGCACATAAACGACGAGAGGCAGACTAGAAAGTGGATAACAGCATGTTTCTCGGCTTTGTGTCGAGATATAAGAAGCCGTGCTGGGGGAGGAAGGTGCCCGCTCTCATGTTCCGTCGCCCCAAAGTTTTAGCGTTCCTAGCCATTCCTGATAGGCTTGTATGTACTGTACCTAGCCAATAACCGTGGCATTCAGGTCAAGGATCTTCATCGGCGCTAAAGACGGGGACGAGCTTAATAATTATTAATGGGGGTCCGGGGCTGACCCATCTTGAGCGGTTCGCCAACTGCTTGCTGGTTGGGTTGCCTCCAGCGCTATCAAAAAGAAATTGACGTTGGCTCCCAACTCACTTGCAAGCACCAACATGCATACATCCAAATAATCAGGTTGGCACTCAAGCATACAGATTTAGATACAACTTCATATCCAGGAGCGCATTTGGAAGTACATACCAAACGCAGTGCTAAGCTTCCCCCCAATTTCAAGCTACAAAAAAACCATTCTACCCCCTGGCAGCCAGTCAGCACTAAGGGCTTAAGGTTCAATCTAGATGCGCGGCGAGACTCCCGAAGTATTTTAACATCCGTGTATTTACGGAGTACATCTATGGAAAGAAACAATTCCGCCGGGTTGCACTTGAACGGCACCCGTTTTTCTCCCTTTCCCGAAGATTTCTAGCTGGATACATATTTGACGGCGATTATTGGTTAATTTTCGCTCTCGGCTTCCCTTGGTGCCGACAAAACCCATTGCTCGCGCCCCTGACTGCCCAACGCTGAAGATCCTATTATTAATATGCTTGATACATCCCCCACAGGGGAATTGAACATCTTTCCCCTTTCTTGTCTATACCAGGTGAACATTGGCATAATTCTGATCCTTTCCTCAAAACTCTTGCTCCGATCCTTTATACCGTTCAGTTCCTTCACACAATTTGCCGCAGTACCAAACTGTCTACCACGAAATCTTTGGGATATCTCAAGGAGATAACAGCAAGATGGATCCAAAGGGCGACGCGATCCCCTTAACATCAGTTTTTACTCCTCCATCCTCCTGCTCATCGAGTTGGACTTATGAAGGGGAATATTACAACAGCGTCACTGGCGGTCTGCTGATGCAGAATGCCTTCAACACGCGCGACCCCAATTGTTTCCCCCCCTTTTTCGAAGGGACAGGACGAGGAGAGATTCAACAGGTGTATAGCCCAGGATACTGTCCCCAGGGCTATACCTCTCCAGCCGCGACAACAGCTAACGGGGTAACAACTGCAATCTGCTGCCCATCGTACGTCCGGCCTAGATCATGAAATCACTGCCTTCCTCAGAGTCAACAGCATCACTAATATATGTTTTGACCTGTGCAGGGACTATATTTACTTCACAACCCTCACGACGATAAACTTCTACTCCGCGCCCACAATTTTTGCGGGCTGCATCAGTACCTTTCCTGAATCCAGCACAACGACCGTCCTCGCCCGTTCTGGCCAGGAAAGTCTTGTACACTCGGCTGTCACAGGCCCAATAACCATGTGGGGTCAGGCAATTGTCGTCCAGTTTCAATCGAAAGACCTCTCTCTATACACGGACGCCACCACTACTTCCGCCTCCTCTACTGGCACCACTGCAAGCGAAACCTCGACTCAGCCAAACCCGTCCCAACCAGCGAATGAAGATCAGCCTTCGCCAACATCTCCACCCTCTTCTTTGCCCCCTTCTGGCGACGGCAACCAGCCTGGACTCTCTACTGGCGCTAAAGTCGGGATCGCTATCGGTGCCGTCGGCGCTGTGGCGATACTCATCGCTATAGTGTTTTTCATCCGTCGCAGCCGCAGCCGCAACCGCAACCGCCACATGCCACCCGTCTCTGCTATTCAGGAACTAGACACAGGTGCTCCGCGGAGTGGCTTCTGGCCCCAAAAGTTCCAGGGCACCCCTATACACGAGATGCCTGGCTCATGAAGCAATGGAGGGGCGATCTGAAGCTGTGCATATAAACTTGTCATACGCAACCAGATAGATTAAGCTCAGAGAGACTTGTGGGTATCATGAATAACGCCCTGATTTTGGGGGATTTCGGCTGACGGGGTCGCTAGATTGTTTTGCGGGTTTCATCAAAATCGGGCATTGCCTCTCCGTCATTCGTTCGTCCATTAACCCCGTTTCAACGGGATATTGCCCAATTCAGTCGTGCCCATTTTACACCATCCATCCATCCATCCATCCATCCATCCCCACGAAGTAATACGACTCAAATCGAATCCGAAACTCTTGCTCGAAGAGTAGGAGTTCCTTTTTATCCCACGTCATCCAGGGAGACGTGGGGCTTGTCACGGAACCATTTTGCCTTACCCTTTTTTCCCCCTTGAAGACAGCTAGGAAGGAACAGCGAGATAACCCGCCGGCCCGCAAACATGAGGACAAATGTTTGCCGCGGAAGAGTCATAACTATTGGCGCAAACGCATATCAAAACAAACCGGTCATGGATTCCTGAGGTCCCTCAAATCGTTGCTGGCCTAACACCTCCTCCTCCTCCTCCTCCCTCCCTCCCTCATGGATGAGCGGGGTGGCCTGGATGCGCCGGCTGGGCTTCAGCTGCAGGGTTTTAAAAATGGTTAACAGTCCGGCTCAACCGGAGAGTACATGTACATACATACTTGTTTCGATTAGAGATGAGGTTGAAGCGAAGCAAAAAAAAGACGACGTTCGGGGTGAAAGTGCACGTGACTGTTGAACGGTTCTGCTGCACTGTACCACATACCATACACACCTACCTAACTGTACTACTTAAAACTACCGATTTTTCCTTTCACTGTACTGTACAATATTTGACCTACTAATTACTCTCTCTCTCACACACATTTTTCATAATAAATCATATCCCTGTCATACGGACAAAAAAAAGAATTATATTCTTTGTCATGTTCTGCTTTACTCGTGCACATTGACTGTTCTGTTCGGCTCTATACTATACATATAGTTATAGGCAAGCAAATAGATTGATTGTCATTTCATAATCGTTAAAACCAAAAACATTATACTAACAAAAAAATAGAAAGAAAAACGATAAAAACACCATACAATGATTCAAATATCAAATATCCAAAAAAAAAAAAAACACACGCACGCACGCACGCACATACAGAATCGTAATCATATGAGAAAAATCCGAGAAACCGTATCTTTCAGACAACCCCATCCATCCAATGCCACTTCCTTAAATAAAAACCTTTAGAAAACCAAACAAAAATACCCGACGAAAAAATCACCAACCCATGGGCCCTGATCCATGTTTCCCCCGTGTAACCCATCTTCATCCAGTCAGCCACACCGCTCGGGCTTCCAGATAAAAATAGAAGGGACTCTGATGATGCTGATGCTCCAGCTAAAACAAGGGGAAAAAGATAAATAAATAAAACAATAAAAAGCCCAAGGAAAAATAACGTGCCCACTTGCTCGACGTTCGATGTTCGATGTTCGATGTTCGATGTTTGAAACGAGGAGATGCGTGTTGGTTGCCTCCCAACGGCTCATGTAGCAAAAATGACCCCAAACAGGAGTGTTTCGAGTAGAAGGTGCGGTGCAGTAGATATGTAGATATCCAACCAAAACAAGAACGAAAACCAGAAGAAAGAAAGAAAGAAAGAAAAATTTCCGAAGGTACAACGTGGAAAAAATATCACCTGCCTCCCAAGAGGTGGTGGTTTAAATAATGGGCGGGGGAGGTTGAGGTGGTCGGAGACATAGAAGCCGTTTCCGTCAGACGAGTTGAAAAGAGAACAAGTTATATAATCGATGATGGTCGTTACGGTTTATCATCAGGTTTCGTCGTGAGAGGGAAAAAACAAGAAAAGTGTTGAAAACATGGCACGGCATGATATGATATGATATGATATTTGAGAGAGGGATCCAAAAACAAAACCAGAAAAGTAAACAGGGGAAAGGGAATATGAACAAACAAAAAAATAACTGACAAAGAAATTTGATGAGACGAGATGAAGTGAGATGAGGGGGAAATAATCATTGTAACATTGATTCATTCGAGTCGTAAAAAAAATGAACAACGAAAAGAAAGAGGAAAAAAGAAGAGGGAAAAAATTATGAATAAAATAGTAATAATTTGAAGATGAGAAAGGGAGGAGAAGAAGGCTAGCTAGCTTGTTCTTCTTCATCATTCAGCACGCAACCGGCTCCTTTCGCGAACCGTACGGTCGCGGATAAGTTTCTCGATACACATTGGGGTCTGCGGGTCCCATTCTCGGACTGTAACTGTAGCTAATATCATCTGCGCTGATTTTGCGTGAATATTGGATATCGCTGTCGGGGATTATTATCTTGGGACGGTTGTAATTGCCCGGTAGGACCTCCCCAAACAAACCATCTCGGTTGAGCCCAACCGGTGTGGGTGGTGTGGTGTGCAGTGAAGGCATTGGCATCGATGGATCGTGACTGGGTGGCATGAACACAGGGTCGATTGGGTAGTTGTACGTTCTGGATCTGGAAGGTTGTGGGATAGGCATGGACGAATACGGGTGTCGGGTTGGGGACACGCTCTTGTTCCGCCTGTATAGACCAGGGTTTGGTTCGATACGGACGGCGCGGTGAGATACATATTCTTCACTTTCGTCAACGACGGTGTATCTGCCAGGCAATGGAGGGCTTGATCCCGAGTGCATTTCTGGAGTGCCGGGACTTGAATATCCGGAGTCCTGGGGTTCCCTCATTTTTGAGGATCTGGTCGGCAGCGTTTCGGACCGGCGGAATAAGGTTGGAAATGGCATGGTCTCCGATCGGCGAGGAGCATGGGGCTTTGAACTGGGTCTAGTAGAGATCGAGATGGGAAATCTCAAACCTGAGGGTGCTGAAGTGGCAGTTTGTAGAGTTGGAGGCCGTGGGATAAAGTGGGATTTCAAGGGTGAATCCTGGACGTCGGCTGATCCCCTACGATCCTTTCCTGACGAGCTAGGGCGTACAGAGTCTCTAGTTCGAGTCCTACCGGAGGAACGTCGGGGTGGTGTTTCGACATGTGGGCTATAGTAAGCAGAAGGCGAAGTGTCGTATGAAGAATATCCACCACTTTTCGACCGTTGAATATACTTTTTCGCATCATCCAGTTTCGACGAAGACCATTCATCGGAATATTCCTCATCTCGGGTTTGCTTTGGGTTTGATTCACTCGAATTTGACGTGCGTCGTGTCCGAACATCCTCGTATTCAGGTTGCGGTGTCTTTGGGGTATAGTATTGATTCTCCGGTTGCGGTGTCTGGGGGGTATAGTATTGATTCTCCGGTTGCGGCGTCTGGGGGGTATAGTATTGATTACCCGGATCTAAATCATATTCATCCTCAGGTTCGCTGACCACGAAAGGTTTCGGGTATTTCTCTGAACGTTCTCGGTCTTTTCTCCGCTCTTTGTCTCTATATTTTGCGCGGTCGGAGCGACCCGATTTCACGGATTCGCGAGCTTCACGTACACGTTCCTTGCTTGAACGGCTTGATACTGGAGGGTCGACATGTCTGGACTTCTTCTTTTCCTTTTCCTCTGTATTCTGCTTCCTCTCGTATCCATCATACTTCCTGGAAGCGGGTCGAGGTTCTTCGGAAAATGGGACGTCGTCGTCAAAGAAGCGACTACTTTTAGGCACGCGCTCCTCATAGACTGCCCCGTCTCGATACTCGTATGATTTTGTGAATGTTGAAGGTCGATGGTGTGAAGACGAGCCTGCGTCCTTACCATGGAATGCCGATCGCTTTTTCAGCTCAACTTTATAGTCGTATTCCGCCCGCTTCTGGGTATCCGACAGTAGCTCGTAAGCCGATTGAACCTTCTGGAACTCAGGTACGGCCTCCTTGCGCTGTTCTTCGTCCTTGATTTTGTCTGGGTGGCACTTCAACGCCAGTTTTCTGTGAGCGCTTTTAATTTCTGCAATAGTCGCATCCTTAGTGATCCCCAGGACCTTGTATGGATCTAGTATAGCCGTATCGGACATGTCGTTGGAGCGTGAGAAGTTGTGGGGGGGTGGACTGGTTCTCAACGAAAGATGGATGGGGTAGTTTCCAAACGAAAGGTAAATATAAAGTTAGGCGTACCCGATTGTGGTTGAGCTGTGGTAAGTTCACTGTATTATAGTTTTTAAGTCAGGGGCAACGATGACGACGGGTGGAGCGTCATCAATGAGCCATGGCGATGAATTATTCTTCTTCTTTATTTGACGATGATGTAGGTGAATTTGAAACGTGAAACTGTCCAAGGAGGACTTCGGTTGGAAAGTCTTTGTTGCGGTTTAATTGGCCTTGGTGGAGGTGGAGGTGGTGGAGGGGTGAGATATGGCGGTTTGAGAATATGTAACACAGAATTAAGAAGCAGGAGGAATGAATTGAAAGAGGAAGAAGAGAAGAAGCAGAAGAAGCAGGAACGAAGAAAGAGGCGGCAATAAATAAACAATGATAAATGAAGACGTGAGAGAATCGTATGACAACTACGCAAGTCGCCACGAGGAAGAAGCGAAGAAGCGAAGAAGCGGGAGTTATCGAGAGAGCGGTGTTGGTTAGTGCCGTCGTCGGCGAACGGGACGAGGAGGAGGAGTCTTTTTAGCTGGCCTGGTCCGGGTGAGACTGCGCCACGGCCCTTTGCGAAAGGAGTGAAAGGGATGAAAGGGTGAGCAAAGAATGTGGCCAAAGTTGCAGCCGGGAGCTAGAGGGAAAATTCCAGAGCCAGGGCTGGAAGAGCGTGGAAGGCGAAAAATGATGAGTAAGAATGATAGTTCACTAAGCAGGGGATGTGGAAAAGATATGAAGCAATGACAATGGATGTTGTCGATGTAACAGGAAATAAGAGAGAGAGAGAGAGAGATTATAGGAAAAGAAGAGAGGAGAATGCCGCAGAGAGAATTCTAGTTTACTAATAGTAATAATAATCGAAGAAGAAGAAGAAGAATGTTGAAGTCTTGAAGATGGGATGTGATGGGGTCAGGCCGGCGCCTGCAGAAGCGGTGAAGCAGCAAACGAGGAAGAAGCAGAAGAACGCGGAAGAGAAGAAAAGGTCAAGTAACCAAGCCAACAGAAGCCAGCAACTGGTGATCACTAATACGGTTATTTGACGGGAGAATAATGACAGGTCTGGGTCAATCAAGCCTGATGGATGTGGGATGTGTCCAGATGATGGCTGCTCTCTGTAGTAAGAGTAAGAGTAAGAGTATGTAAGAGCAATAGTTGTTCTCCCGGGTTTTCCAGCCTTCCCCAAGACAAAAGATGCAGAGGGAAAAAAGAGGGGAAGAAACCGACGACAACAGACAGGAAGACAAGGCGGTTGCAGCCCCGTTGTTGCGCAGGGTGGAAGCGCCGGCTGCGTCTGATCACGATAGAGCCAGATCTATACAGGAATACAGGAAGAATCCAGCGTTCTTCTTCTTCTTCTTCGTCTTCGATGGATCAGGGTCTGCTTATTTCCCTTTCTCCCTAGAGTAGCTAAATACTTTGAACCTATTCTTATTTCTTTTCTTATTTCATTTCTACTATTAGAAGGCCCGGTGCCTCGTGCCTCGTGTGCCTTGTGCCTTGTGCCTCGTCCTCCACTCCACTATCTAAAACTAAACATGACTTCTTTCTTCTCCATATTGCTAGCCAATTTGACAGCCCAGTCTTGAATAACTAACGAACTAACGAACTAACTTAAAAAGACGCCC
>LDEV01001580.1:30816-45937 GCA_001014755.1 Blastomyces silverae | reverse complement strand
GAGGGGGGGGGGGGGGGGGGGGGGGCACCCCTTTCAAGGGCTTCATCGTATCGAAGAATAGTAAATGTAGGTACGCTACACGCTTCATTCGAAGAGGGCTATGTATGGTGGGTTGACGGGGGGAAATGGGGATGGGGGAGGGGGATGGGGGTTAGGGGTGAGGAGGTGAGAGTTTCTTAACGCAGGGAAACTAAATCCGATTCGCTACTAGGTTTGATGTATTCATATTGGCAGCTTTGTTCTGTCTCTCTCTTGGCTGGATCATTTTCTTTAAAAGAGAATTAATAATATTGAAAATAAATGCGAAAATGAAAAATGAAAAATGAAATAAAATAAAAATAAAAATAAAAATAAACGTGGACCTGACCGGGGTCGTCCCCCCAGGCTGGCTCAAATCATACGTACGAGACGATGCCGAGGGTTTGAGTGACGTGATAGGATGCCCTTCTCTTGTTTCTCACACCTTTTTCACCGCCGAATGCCTCGTCCCTATCGTCACTTATTACTCTCCTAGCTACGGACCATGGAATAATAATAATCACATTCATTCCCTTATTCAGTTTTATTCAGCAGCTGGGACTTCTCCACGGATTTATAATATTCTGTCCCGGATTTAGTTTAGTTACCTATTTATTCCGTCAAATTTTCGGATCCCTCCCGACATTCGTTCTATATCAAAGGTTCGTTGTTCATTTTGGGTAAAATGTAAATATTTAACTCTCACTTCGAGAAGTTATTAAACCTGGGAACACTTCTCTCTGGTTTGTTCCTGGCGCGAAACTCTGTCTCTTGTCCTGTCCTTCTCAAACAAAGCCCTCGTCGCAAGCAAACAGCGGGGTAGAAGCCGAAGCCCCATTAGTTAACTAGTTAGTTACCCATGCTAGACTTTTCCTGGGCGCAAACGAAAGCTAAAACCGACCGCTGAGTCTGGGACCAGACCCCAGCCCCAGCCATGGCTCGCTCCGTCGGTTCATCGCCCATGGTAACTTGCTGCGGAATGCGGTAATCATTTTTTGGCAGCCAAAACCTGGGCGGCCAGCTGGCAGTGGGCAGTGGCAGTGGCAGACGGGCGGTGGTCGTCGGCCTACTAGCGAATAAGCTGGGGTTCCCTGTTTGGGGGTGAAGGGCGGGCTAGGTCCGTCTTCCAATTCTTCCGCATCACTTCTTTTTCTTTCTCACGGTAAGTCCAGGTACACTGGACATCACAAAAAAAACAAGAAACAAAAAACAAGAAAAATGATGGAATGAATGGCATTGTGGGGGTTTAAGAAACATCACTCCTACTGTACTGTACGGAGTACTTACTTTAAATTTGGTTGGATGAATGCGAAAATCAATAGAAGAGAGATTTTCTGTTTTTCATCGGAACAACAAGACAACACAGCCTTCAAGCGGATCTATCCGTCGGTGTTTCTGATGCGCGACAACGAAGATACTAGTTACTACTAGGGGCTGATGGAAAATGACGACAGAGAGAGTGCAACATCCCAGGGTCCCACCATCCAAGGAGCAAGGAATGTGGATATATGGCGATGGGTGAGGGGACAGGCCAGAGTCAGACAAGAACAGAACAAACCGGACGAAAACAATAATATAATAAATGTCTAGGCAGGCTGTGATCTGACGTACACGGACATGTACATACATACATGTACATGTACATGTTGTACATTACGTACATTACATCGCTGCACATAGGGGTTCTATCCCTTATCGAGCCTTACCCGAAGCCTGGAGGGGAGGAAGGCGGGTGAATCCTTGGTATTATCTATCCTCTTTTATTTCTCTGTCATCAATCATCGGATGAGTGGGTGATGATCATCTACATATCTATCTACATATCGGAATGTGAGTATTATCTGCATGTAGGGTACTTTTGGCATGGGCAATCCGCGTAACCACGTAGCTGTCATTTGCAACAGGGACAAATGCTAAATTCCATCGAAAGTGGGAAGTTGGCGAACAGCATTTGAACTCGGGCATTCTACGCATCCCACCTATTTAGTTAACCTTATTTGGCCGCCGCCCTCTGCCGGGATACATCAGGCTTTTTTATAATAACCGTCCAACAACACCGGCATCCAAAGACCAAACTCTGGAATGTCCCAGCGCGTTCTCGTGCCCTCTTTCTTGAACATTCGATTCGGACTTCCGCAGGTAAAGAAGGTTTCATACTCCATTGTCCCTTTGAGTCCTAGCTCCTGCCCGGCTGACGGACGGACTGAACACGCACGCCAAAACCCAGGAGGCGAGCGAGTGAGGCAACACTTACTCAGCTACTAAGAATAAATGGTGCCTCGTCCCCTAGCGCCTCCTCCATAACGTCGGTCACACTGGCGCGGGGGGGGAAGTGGGTGATTGGCGCACGACACTGGTCATCTGCAGACTGCATCGCATGTGGGAGCGAGTCTACGAAAAGCCCTGGTGTGGAGTGCGAGGGGAAAGGAAGGGTTTCTCCCTGGCCAGTAGCGGCCACTTCCGTCCGCCCCATCTCGCTGGCTGATTCGCTGGTTTTTTAAACCCCCCCTGCTGGCGCTTTTCGCAAAACCTTCCGCGTGCCAGCAAGCAGCAATAATGGGCCCAGCATACAACTTGAAATTTGGACGGCCTCCACCAGGCGTTTAGACCCAGATTTTGCCCGTTTGTTTCACATCATTTTGAACCTGCTGAGCATGGCGGGGCTTTTGAGGAGTGAGGAGGAGGTAAGTTATCATCATGCTGAGTTTTTGTGGTCATGTATGTATTTCTCAGCTTGCTTCCGTCAGAGATTATTTTTGAATATGGAATGGTTTATTTCCTGGCAGCAGAAAACACCAACGAACTCAACCATCATAAAATGAAACCAAAAAAAGAAAAATAAATTTAAATAAATAAATGAAAGAAAATTCAACACTGCAAATGGGCAAATTCTCGGCCTTTTCCCTTTATCTAATGGAACAAAGACATTGTTCCCATCACAACCAAACCAACCAACCAACTAATGTACGGGCTCATCATTGTTTTATTATTGTGGCAACTTCAGACAGGTAACTGGCTGCACATCTTCCTAACTCAGCAGCACTGACAGGGCGAAGGGGCGGGCGCCAATCCGGTTGGCTAGCATGGCAATGTGAACAGTGAGGAGAAAGAAGCCCACTCTGATCAGTGATGATAATAATTCTTGGTATCGAAACAAATCGCCCCCAGGAGTCCCGAGGAAGAGGACAGATAAGAGGGGAGTCCTCTGCCGCTGCAAGCAGGATTAGAATTATGATGTGATATGTATGTATGTGCTTCATAGTTGCTGCTTGGTATTTTCTTATTCCATTGTTGTTTTTGGTTCTGGCTTGGTTTGGATGTTTCGCATGTCCTGTGGGATTGTCGTAGATTTTGATGGATGGCCTCGAACTCGATTTCCGTTCTAAAGGATGACAGAATGCCCTTTTTCCTTCTCTCCTAGTTTAACTCGTCAGGGACAGAGAGCTCAACACTTGTTGTTGTTCCATGAAGTTTCTCGTCGTCTTCCAGTGCTCCTCGATATGCCCCTCCTTTTCGTATCGATAAGGTCCAAGACAGCGCCAAGCATAGCTAAAGTTGGCCGTAAGCTTTTCAAACTTTACATCCATTTTGATATGCACCACCATTCACATCCATGCAATTCATTCAATGGCTTTTCTCCTCTCTTATTGGATAAGACAATAGTCACTGGTTACTGTGTGAAATGGCTTTGAATGGCTTGGACAGGAAACAATGTGCCCCTCCACTCCACCAGGTCAGCTTCTTCACCCCCCCGCCTCCATCCATCTTCTGCAGAGTTGAAGTTCTTTCCATCACCAATGACCAGGCTTTATCAGCCGCCTTCTCGAACAAAGTGACGAGCTTGACAATAAAGGCGCTGTCCCTGCATGTCCTTTTCGTGTCAGAGGGTTTTGATCAAAGGTTTGGACAGACAGACCGCGGCAGAGATTTATGTGCACAGCCCTCGCTCACCGATATTTGCTGAAGAGTGGAGTTGGACTTCCCCCTATTTGTTTTCTTCGGGAGGAAAACTTGTGGCCAGCCGGTAGCGCCATGACGTTTTTTGATCCTTTCCAGGGTCATATTCCACCCGCGTATAAGGGTGTTACCCTGTGAGGGAATTACCTAGGTACTATCTACCCTAGCGTACCGAAGGCGGATGCAAGCAGGTTATTCTCACGCGCCGGAAATGTGTGGTAAGAAAAACATTAACAGCATTATATAAGCTGAATGCCTTTTTGCGGCTGCAGGTAGTGGGATTGATTATTCCATGAAAGATCTCGAACAAGCCAGCTGAGCTGAGCTGAGTGACTTTGATGACCGCCACCACCACCTGCATCCCAGGTTCCGGTCAATTTCGTCCTCCGCAAGTACCCCCGAGCGTGGAGTTATTCCCATTCGTTAAGACAAGGAATTTTAGGTATTGGATGGGGACCCGGGCCGCGGCGGGTGATTGGAACCCGCACCCGCACCCGCAACTTTCTCCGCGTTCTGCGGATTACCAACTCCTGACCAAGCTGCCTAAAGGCCGCTTTACTAAGTTTCTGCATCCGAATAATAATAGGAATAATGTGTCCCACGCTCGAAGCTCTCGCAGCAGAGATTTTGATGACAATTGCCATCAATCTAGATACTGTAGCTTGGGCCCAAGATTGTCGTTGCTATGTATGCACTTCCCGCCGGCTTGTGTATAACTAACTCCCTATTGCCCGCGTTGTATGTATGGGGCTAGCTACCATTCCCAGGGCAATTCACCCTGCTTCTTCGAGCCATCTTGCAAAATGCCATGGCTTGCTCAGACGGTTCGCGCGAATTGTGCTTGTCGACCCATTCTCCGCAAGGCTGCTGAACCATTCTGCATTGACGAACATGTATGAACAGGAGGTGTGGCTGAGGGGAGCTTCAGACTGGTTCCCCAGACGCGCCCAATAGTCTGCTGGCGCTTTCTGTGCCCTGACTAGAGATATTGGAGCTCGAGCTGCCTGTAGGTATCTTTATCGGAGCCGAGTAGCTTACCGGTCTGCTCGAGCGGTGTATCGGGAAGATAACATTTCCCCTGGTAGTACCGACCATGATCAAGCAGATACGGCTCCTATTATTCTCCCGCGCCTCGCCTCTGTTCATTTGTATTGGCCCGATGAGGCCCGAATTTCCGTCGGCCTAGCCTTCCCATTCGTCTAGCTACCTTCAATCCGCCATTTCTCTGCAACCGAATGGAAGTACCAAAATAAATCCCCCGATAACCCATATACAGCTGATGTACTGCCAACTAGCGGATGGGGGGAAAGCAGATGATTGAAAATTCATTGCAAGAGTCTTCAGTCATTCATTTACCCCCACGCAGAAGGGGATGTACTTCAGGGTGATGATGAGCCTGGCGAAATGATTAACAATGTCTCTAGAATCTCCCTCTTTTCAGCGTGACAGAGTCCTTAAACACCCTGTCTAGACTTTATCACTAATATAACAAGGGGTGGAACACAATCTGCCACTTTCAGCTCTCTATCTGAGTGTCACGGCACCTCAAACATCTCCATATCACTCTTTCACTCCTTTTACCTCGCTACTACCATCCGAAAAGACTCCCACGCGCGTCTCAGCCAACATCTGGGGGAGATCCTACCGAGGTCTCTGCAGACACTTCATGTCGAAGGTGTGACCCCTAAACGTGTCGATGAGGTTGTGGAGCGACTCGCCATCATTTGTGGAATCTGCACCTGAACAAACCCCCTTCCTTCACCAGGCGCGCGTCATTGGAAGATGAACCACTGATGATGCGGCTCGCAAGGCATTCGGGGCAGTGCTATGCGAGTTCAGCAGGTTGTGTTACTTGTCTTACGCCCTCTGGCAACAAGTGAACCCTCAGGGAGGGAAGGTGAGGAAGGGGACTCGGTTGGGGCGAGATTAGGGCCGGAAAGGGAGGGACAAAATCATGCGGAAAAGTGAAGATGGGTTATTTCTAGCCATTTCTTGGGGATAATGAACCCAGATATTTTTTTAAAAGAGACTTAGATGTTAGACCACGCTATAATGGATAGGGATGATTTATGTGTGCCATTATCGCAGGTGAAAAAGAACAGGGGTTCAAGAGTCAGTTATCGATCACCAGGGAGGGCCATATCATTGTTCCCATTTATTGTTACTGTATGTACTATACGTACCTGGGCTGCGACCTTGATAGTTCTTACATAGGTAATCATGTCCATCACCTTCGTAGCGACTCTATTACACTCGCGCAAGGGGCTAACCATGTGTGGTGGCAAAAAAATAAAATTAAAAAAAAAAGAGGTTCAAAAAAGATCGACACCAGCAGGATTCGAACCTGCGCTCCCGAAGGAAATGCCTGAACAACTAGCGGCGACTGAACGCCACATAGCAGGGCACCGCGTTAACCACTCCGCCATAGTGTCGGAATTTGGTAACCGTTCCCTCCTTAACTGTATATTTGTGGGTATAACTGGGCCTCGGTTCCACGGACACCTTATGTTTTTTGGCGGCTTCCAAGGTTGTGGAGGAAGTAGAATATATTAATAAATTGTTTACGATAAAGAGTTTGGTTTGCTATATCTAATTTATATTCCCTGTCTCTGAACTTGTAAGAGCAGTATAGTAAGTGTTCCCTGGTTTCATTACACGGTGTTCATTCCTTTCTACGACTACCCGTCGTCAGGCATTTTGCCCAAATTCTATCCATCTACTGGTAGGTCTAGGTCCACAACTAGGGGGCTATTGAACTTTTTACCGCCCTGGTGCGGCCAGTTCGTTGCCATGATAGCGGCGTTCACGATACACGTCTCATTTCTTCCAGATATGACCCTATCGCCTTTGGGCACGTGCGATTCGTCATCTGCCGTCAACGAGGATCCCAAAGACCCGTCGTTTCGAAGACGAGGCTGCTTTTTCCCCGTAAGGTCGATCAGACATTGTTTTTTACTGCCGAGCGGAGGTAGTTCTCCACGAACTGAACTGAGCTCTTTGAACCTTTCCCCGTGGGGTGAAACATCCCACAGAACTCTGTCGTATCCTCGACCTTCATGGACGTGACCACAAATAGCTAATCGTGGTCGGACTCTCCACAACGCTCGACGTAGATGTTCGCAACCGAGCGATCCGTGTCTATTCTCGTCGCAGTGGGACCGAGGCGGCGTGTGAGTCAAGACTATATCAGTATCTTGAGGTATCTGGGCCCAGATGTCCAAAGCTTCTTCAGAGGAATAACCAAAGGCCCATTTCCCGCAGTAAGGGGTGTAAGGAGACCCAAATATTTTCAATACTGATCGAGGCCCTTCCGGTCTGGAGAGCCGAATAACGGCAGATTCATGGTTTAAGTAAATGATTGAAGACTTGGTGAATAGAGCCTGACAATCGTCTGTCGACTCCCGCCTCTGGTTGTGAAACGATTGCCAGTGGCGGTTGTAGAAACCACTATCGAGGGTGATGTCGTGGTTACCTTTAGATATGTTGGAGAACGTATCAGTGTGTCCTTGGAAGGGGATCGGTTGCAACGAGAGAAAAAAAAGTATCTAACCCGCAATTACGATTTTAACTTCAAAATCCGCGCTCTCAATCCATTCTACAGCTTTGCATAGCTCACTCATAGTCCCCTGATTCGAGAGATCTCCGGCATGGATCAGGACGTCGCCTTTCGGCAGTTTGAAAGCACCATCTGAGGGGCCATAACCATGTGTATCTGAAACACAGACAATCCGGGTACGAACCATTTTTCGTCCGTCAAAATAAATGAGTATCTCAACAACTCGGAAGTTGGAAAACTGGAAATTAGAAAATAGGTCGACCTCCACGTTGGCTCTTCCCAAATGAACGAGAATACACAACCACACCCTCTGACAACTAACGATATGGCTATATCCTTCCAATTTGTTAACTTTTAGAACAACTTGGACTTCTAAAAGACAGAGGTATGAGACGTCCGTCAAATGAGGTGGGAACCCTTAATCTGGATGAACTGGTGTAAGGGCAACCATTGAAACAGCGCAGAGAAGCACGTCAGTTTGAGAAATCAATAACCACTGTGCTCTGGGGGTTAAAAGACCGAAGCAGGGAGGTTTGGTAGGAACAAAAGACAGTTTATGCTAGAGTGCGGTTGCAGGCACCATAGAAATGTTAGAAAAGGTTGTCAAAAAAGTGATGATTGTGTTCTGTAATAGCAGACCCTGAAATACGAGATAAATTGACCGAGAGAGGCTCCGATGAAGACATATCTAAACGTACTATGGATGTATGTGGAGAGAGTGGAACAAAATTTGCATTTGGGTTTACATGTCACGTGATATTCCACTTCTCTTGGGCAACTTAGGGCTGGATGCTCGTCCACACAAACTAGCCTCGCTTAGCCATTTCTGCCCATCGATCCTCTCCGAGTGCGTGGTTTGAAGGAGACCACAACGACCAACGACACGACACCCAACCCGACAATACACTACCCAAGGTGTATCCCCGAGCGTAGCTCATCGCCTTGCTGGATATTTGCCTCGTGAACCGGTGACAGAGCACGATGTCCACTTTCGAGCCAGTGGTGCGTTAATCTTTAATACCGACTTGGGACTTCCGCGTTTTCGATAAGGGCTGAGAAAAAACTGACTGGATTCTTGTGATGGATATAGGTCGTCATCGACGGCAAGGGACACCTCCTTGGTCGCCTGGCCAGCATTGTGGCGAAGCAGTTGCTCAGCGGCCAAAAGATTGTCGTTGTGCGATGTGAAGCCCTCAATATCTCTGGCGAATTCTTCCGCGCTAAGCGTACGATATAACCCTTTCATTTTTCGATTTTGGTGAAAATTTGGCATTCTGCGCCTTGGGGATGTGGGATAATTTGGGCTGTTTGGGATAATTTAAGATGGATTTCACGACTGACTCGATTTTCGCCTATAGTGAAGTACCATGCCTACCTCCGCAAGATCACTCGTTTCAACCCAACTCGAGGAGGTGAGAAAACCATTAGCACACAATTCCCTACGTGCCGGACGGCCGAAATCCACTAATACCGAAGTACAGGTCCTTTCCATTTCCGTGCTCCTTCCCGCATCTTCTATAAGGCTGTCCGGGGTATGGTTCCTCACAAGAGCGCTCGTGGCGCCGCTGCTATGGAGAGACTGAAGGTCTTCGAGGGCGTCCCACCACCATATGACAAGAAGAAGCGAGTTGTCGTTCCCCAGGCCCTCCGAATCCTCAGACTGAAGCCCGGCCGCAAATACTGCACCGTTGGACGGTTGAGCCATGAGGTTGGCTGGAAGTACCAGGATGTTGTTGCAAGGTTAGTCCCCAGCAATATCAACCATGCAAATCAAAAGACATCTACCCAAATTTGGGCTATGATCGGTCTGCTAACTATCATTTTCTTTTCAGACTCGAGGAGAGGAGAAAAGTCAAGGGATCCGCATACTACGAGCGCAAGAAGGCTGCGCGGAGACAACTTGCGCAAGCAGAGAAGACTGCCAATGTGGATCAAAAGACAAAGGCCCAGTTGGCGGAGTATGGTTATTAAATTTCTGGGTGAGGGGAATGATGTTTGGCTTTAGGTTCTTCGATGGTAGAGCTGGATGCAATGTGAACGGCAAACCAATCGGCCTGTACCTATAATATCACGAAATACACCTTTAATGAATCAAGGGCAAAGTGATTGAAAAGGGAACAGGGGAAAAAAAGGCAAAAATATTGATTTTTTTTTAAACCGGGTGCTATTGGGACGATGCCTTTGTTCATATTACTTCATAACTGCCTGTCTCTCCAAAATCTTCCATGGCGCTTAATCCAAATGGTTTCTTGTTCAATAAATTTCCAAGGCATATCATGTGTATGGGTCTCTTTCCATTACCAAGTATTTTTCAGCGGTCATAATAATTATCCACATTGTGATGATTTGTGCTGTGCCTGAACCGAGCGATCTATGGGTACCGAAGTACGGGGAACCTAAACCATCAGGGCTAGCACAGCGGCGGGTAGATTTTGTGGGGGCAACATGCTGCGTTTCGGGGCAAACTCGGGGGCTGAGGCAGGGGGACGGACTTTTTGGGTCACGATCATAGCCGAAGAGAGGACCTCAGCGATATTAAAAGGCCCCATTTCTTCTCTCTGCCCCTGAAGTCCTTTTTTCTAATCATCAGGAGGTTTTATCGTTTGTGATTGTGCATTGTTCAGTCCTCTCGTAGTTATTTATCTATCTTTAAACATGTCCGGGGCAGCTAGCCGTTTGCGCAATCTCACGCAGCACTTCCTCCCCACATCGCCATGGGCCACAGATGCCAAAGGGGAGACTTCCCACCCCTTCAACCGACACACGCTTTCTCCCACATTCTTCCTCCCGCGCGCAGCTGCTATTGAACCGGATGTATGCTCTATATGAATGGCTCTGTTTTCCTCGTTATTTTTCGCTAATTGGAAGCATTCTATTACCGACAGGCCCAAGCTATCTATCACGTCACCGCAAACAACAAGGTCCTGAGGAGATCATATATCGAGACAGCGGACCGGGCCAGGGGATTTGCTTATTACCTGAGAAAACATGGCTTCAAGAGAGTTGGCATACTATGTCCTAACACTCCAGCCTTTTTGGAGTCGATTTTTGCGATAGCTGCAGCGGGGGCAGTCAATGTTGGTATGATAGCTTTGCCACCCTTTTCTGCTGCGGTCGATACTAAATTTGAAGCGTTAGCTGTCAATTATAGATTAAAACCAGAAGACATTGCGTATATCTTCAACCATTCCGAAGTCGAAGTCATCATCGTCGACAAAGAATTTGTCCCGCTCCTCGACGAGTTCAAAAAGACAAATGGTCATGTACCTCTGATTATCGACACGGACACAGACGCTATAGAAGGCGAGCTTAGCGGGCCGTTCGATCAAGCCGTATTGGAAGGCCTTGGCTTTGATACTGCGTCCGGAAACCATGGGTGGGAGGGATTGGAAGCTCAGACGCCAGATGAGGATGCGCTCATTGCGCTTGCGTACACGAGCGGCACCACTTCACGACCCAAGGGTGTCGAGTACATCCACCGCAGCTGCTATCTGGCAACTCTCGCAAATATAATAGAATCTGGCCTAAACTCCAGCCAGGGTCGGTGTCGGTACCTTTGGACATTACCAATGTTTCATGCTATGGGTTAGTTCATATCCCCGTTGAAGAAATTATTAATTTCATAGAGATTTATTATTTTTTGTTTTCCTCATATTAACCGAGATAATTTCCGCAGGGTGGACATTCCCATGGGCCGTGACGGCCGTCAGAGGCACACACTACTGCATGCGGAAGATTGACTACCCTCTGATTTGGAAACTACTCAAGGAAGAAGGTGTCACGCACTATTGCGCCGCTCCGACGGTCAATACTATCCTCTGCAGCTCGAAAGAGGCAGAGGTACTTCCAACCCCCGTCCGGGTTACGGTTGCAGCCAGCCCTCCAACACCACATCTCTTTGAACAAATGACAAATCTCAACCTGCACCCGGTCCATGTTTACGGGCTTACCGAGACCTACGGGCCAATCACAAAGGGCTATTACTTGCCTCAGTGGGATAACATCCCAGCAGAGGAGAAATATAAGAAGATGGCTCGGCAGGGCCATGGCTTCCTAACCAGTCTTCCGGTACGTGTGATAAAGACTGAAGTACCAGAAGGAACGGTTATCGACGTCGAGAAGAATGGGGAGGAAATTGGCGAGATTGTATTCGTCGGCAACATTTGTGCCAAGGGCTACTATAAAAATGAAGAGGAAACGAAGAAGATGTTTAGCGGAGGAGTGCTCCACTCAGGGGATCTGGCTGTATGGCACCCAGACGGAGCGATACAGATCTTGGACCGTGCTAAGGACATTATCATTAGCGGTAAGCACTTTTGCATTCCTATTGTACTTCTCTTCCGATATTCTGTGAAAATGCTAAGGACTCTTTTGGCGCTTTTTTTCTAGGCGGCGAAAACATATCCTCTGTTGCATTAGAGTCCATGCTTGCAACACATCCAGACATACTTGAAGCCGGAGTGGTGGCAGTGCCTGATTCTCATTGGGGCGAGCGCCCAAAAGCTTTCATCACGGTGCAGGCCGGCAAGCAACTTGAAGGCAAGGACGTGATTGAGTGGGCAAAACATGTGAGCGGCATCAGCCGGTTTATGGTCCCCAGAGAAGTTGAAGTCGTGCGCGAACTGCCCAAAACTAGCACTGGGAAGCTGAAGAAGAATGTGCTGAGGCGGTGGGCAAAGGGCGCGGATCGGACGCTTGAATGAGATGTCGTGATGATACCATTTTGCTAGAGTTAATCCTGCTTTGATTGTAAGATTATGTGAATATTCAGCTTGCTTTCGAGGACCAATTATAGCAGCAAGGTTTTTAAACAGGAAATTATAACTTTTCATTGATTCATTTTACCTACTGTCTTCACGTTGAACCCTGCATCTTGAAATGTAAAGCGCTCTCTTTTCTGTAAAGCTGGGAACAAGACCCTTTGTTGATATCCTGTAAATATACAATTCAAAGGTAATATAGGGTTAGCTACCCATATCGTATACATACAAACACTATTATCCCGGTCCTAGACATTTATCTAGATGACTTCTAGAGTACCGGGCCTGGCCAGTCACTTGCTCCTGTTGATCGTGTGAGGCCGCAACGTGGAATTCCCCAGCAAGCCACACCGGACCAAGGCTGGCTCAACGACATCTTTCCAGGGTTTCGCTTTATCTTCAGAACACCTCATCACACACCTGTAAGCCCTCTCTGCGCTCTACCACTTCTGGACGATATATTTAGCTTATTCCTTATACTTCCGGTTGGGATATGGTTACGAGCAGCATACGCACAGTACTTCCTCCCTGCGTGGCCTAGCTATCCCCGCCTTGGCTTCTGCGCCATTGGTTGATGCTAGGCGTCTCTGCAGAAACTGGCTTCATATTTAAATAGCACCCAGCCTTATTTACTTGCCTCCCCCTCCTTCACTCTGTTTTCTCACTAATTGAGCTGGGCCACAGCCGCCAGATCTTTTCATCAGCAGGAAAACTATTCCCCTTGCCACTCTCTCTCTCATCTTTGATAGTCACCTCTGTTTTCGACCTCTGCAACCGGCCTCTCGTTGTCTCCCCCGCCTTCCGTTGCGTTGCGCCCTCATCGAACACAAGAACCACGCCCCACAAACCGGCCGTCGCTCCACCTCCGCCGTTCTGTACTTCGCCAGCAACTCTGCCCGGAGCTGTTTCTCGTACAACCCTCAACCCGCTCTTGCGTATGTAGTGTTCGCTTGCAACGCAAACCTGAGGAGTGCCTGCCCGCTGTTCCGCATCCCGCCGAACTCTCTCATAATAGCTTCCAAATTTATATCTTGAGCTGCGTTCACTGTTTGTGCGGCCTCAAACCTACCCACCCTCCCGGCATACCGCTGATCTTCCACGCTCTTTTCCATACGAAGTCTGTCACTGGGTGAATCGGGCCTCAGCTACACGCTGAAGGGTTGAAGTGGAATAATTCACAGCTTGGCGGAAGAACAACATCCGGTGCCCTTAAAAAAACAGCTTCCCTTCACGGGCAGCATATTTGAATCCGTCGAAAATGCTACGTTCAAGGGCTCCGCTACGGCTTTCTGGGGATGATGCCCCCTCAGAATCATCGAATTCCACTTCTCCGGAGCGTGCGGTGGACGATGATACGGATTTCTTCATGCATCTAGCGAACGACTCGGAGTCCTCAGTAGGAATGGGCACTTTTCGGGATCTCAATGTCAACACTAGCCCTGACGTCGTTCTCCCGCCCATCTCCCGCCTCCCTCCCGAGCTCCTCATCTCTATATTCACAAAACTTAGCTCTCCTTCGGATATGCTGAGCTGCATGCAAGTCTCTCGGAGCTGGGCAATCAACTGCGTGGGAATTCTTTGGCATCGACCCTCGTGTAATACTTGGGAAAACCTGGAAAGGGTGGTAAAGGCGTTTACAGAACCGAACAGTTATTTTCACTACTACGATCTTGTGAAACGACTAAATCTATCTGCACTGAATAAAAAGATCTCTGACGGATCCGTTGTTCCCTTCTCGCGTTGCAAACGGATTGAACGCCTGACTTTGACCAACTGCTCGATGCTTACGGATAATGGGGTTTCTGATCTTGTGGATGGGAACAAACATCTCCAGGCTTTAGATGTGTCTGATCTCAAGTCTCTGACGGACCATACCTTGTTTATGGTCGCCAGGAACTGTCCGAGACTTCAGGGATTGAACATTTCCGGCTGTATCAAGGTGACTGACGAGTCGCTTATCGCCGTTGCAGAGAATTGTCGTCAAATTAAGAGGGTACATTTCTCTCCCTCCAAGATAAACTGCCCCGTAATTTGCTAACGGTATATAGTTGAAATTAAATGGAGTTGTCCAAGTCACCGATCGAGCGATCCAGTCATTTGCTGTGAACTGCCCGTCCATATTGGAAATCGACCTTCATGGATGCAGGCAGATCGGAAGTTCGTCTGTCACTGCCCTTCTATCTACCCTCCGGAACCTTCGGGAACTACGACTGGCCCATTGTGTCGAGATTGACAACAACGCCTTTATTGACCTTCCCGATGACCTGGTATTCGACAGCCTTCGGATCTTGGATCTGACTGCCTGCGAAAGTATTGGAGACTCGGCTGTACAAAAGATCATTAACTCCTCACCGAGATTGAGAAACCTGGTTTTAGCAAAATGTAGATTCATCACTGATCGTTCAGTGTATTCTATATGCAAACTAGGGAAAAATATCCATTATGTCCATCTAGGCCACTGCTCTAACATTACTGACGCTGCGGTAATTCAGCTGATCAAATCATGCAACCGTATCCGATATATTGATCTGGCATGCTGCAACAGACTGACAGACAACAGTGTCCAGCTGCTGGCTACTCTTCCGAAGCTGAGGCGGATAGGTCTTGTTAAGTGTCAGGCCATTACAGATCGCAGTATAATTGCTATAGCAAAGTCTAAAGTGTCCCAGCACCCTTCGGGGACCAGCTGTCTGGAACGAGTACATCTTAGCTACTGCGTCCACCTGACAATGGAAGTATGTTGATAGTTATTTTCAAGCTTTGTTCAACCCCCCCCCCCCCCCCCCCCCCCCCCCCTTTTTTTTTTTTTTTTTTTTTTCCCTTCTCGTCC
>LDEV01001580.1:0-30714 GCA_001014755.1 Blastomyces silverae | reverse complement strand
CTTTTTTTTTTTTTTGGTGGCTGAAGGCGCATACTAATCAATCCCTCTATTTAGGGAATTCATTTGTTACTCAACAGTTGCCCACGGCTCACCCATCTCAGTCTTACTGGCGTCCAAGCATTCCTTCGAGAAGAATTGACAGCATTTTGCCGTGAAGCTCCCCCTGAATTCACCCAACAGCAACGTGAGGTTTTTTGCGTGTTCAGTGGCGAAGGAGTTAGCGCTTTGCGTGATTTCCTCAATCGTGCGGCTGTCCCTTATCGCCAAGAAACTGAAGAGGGAACGATGTATGATGATGCTGATGAGTTAGATGAAGCGGAGGGTCAAGTGACCGGCCTTATGAATGCCGCCGTTATTAATGATGAGGAGGACAGTGAAATAGTGGGTGGAGGAACCCCAGCTGCACCACTCGGATGAGAATCAACGAGTCCAGCCTTATTTTTTGTCCATCGTCATCACACCATTCGACGATCAGCATATATTAGGATTAACCCTTTAAATAGACGCCGGCTCGATTTCGAAAATATTGCTACTGGTACGATATATGAACATACAAGCCTTTGTCATCCCACCGCAACGGTTTAACCCTGGTCATCTGATAAAGATGGCAAGCCCTGTTCAAAAACGGCTGCAAGCATACTGCACACAGAAACAAATATATCGACATATAGAGCATTAACCTGCAAAACGACGAATTACAATCTAAGGAACCTACTTCTTACTGTGGTGCATGATATTGCCCGTAAGGAACAACACGCCGCCTGGCGCGGAGGGAAGAAAAGTATCAATTATCAGGGGATGGTCTCCTGTATATCCTACCGTGGTATTTCTCCAGGGCTGCTACATCGATTCGGCGCTACAACTTCATTGCCCATCCACCAATCTTGAACTTGAAGGGGGTGAAAGAAAGAACAAGCCCCAACGAAGCGCGGCCTTTGGTTTTGAACTTTTCTATTTCCACATTTTTATTTTGCTGCGTGTTTCGTTTTCTGTGATTCCTTGCTTCGCTAGTTTTCATTGATCCCCATTGATCCCACGCAACTGTTTTCTCGCCATATACCCGCTGCTGTGAGGATTGGGTGGAGATTATATCACGAAGGAACCAACGACCCCTGATTCTAATATGTAGCATAGAACGATCGTACAGCCTTCTGTTTTATTTATGCTGTTTATTCCGGCTTTCCGCTTTCTTTCTCCCTTCTCCCTCTACTCTGTTTCGACTTTCATTTCGTTTTGCGCCCCTTTTTACTTTTTAGTTTTTCTAGACGAAATGATTCCCCCTTCCTCCTGCTTTTTAATTTTCCTCTCATTAAATACTGGTTTTCCTCTTCGGGCACTCCCGATCTTTCTCTGTTTCTTTAACTATTCCCCCTCGTTCCCCTTAGTGACGGGGAAAGCTTCAATTATGAATAAAGCCTTTTTTCCCATTTTTTCACATAATTAAAATTATGATTTATATGTAAAATACCTACTTTCAGAGAATGGAGGGCGGAGAGGGGGAAGAAGAAAGCATGACATCAAATGAAGCAGAGATATGGCATAGATTTGAATTTTCGTATTCTTTTAACTTGCGGTTCAGTTTCTTCTTCGTCCTTCCTTTTGCTCCTTGGTCTAGCTAGATATGTATGAATGATGATATTTGGCTTGACATGGGCTAAATTCAACTTGGTAAAAGTATTACGAGTCTGATTTTCATTGCCTCGTCCTATTATTACTCTACCAATTTCTGGCCATTCCTTTGGGTGCATTTCCATTTTTTAATATATATTAGAAAAGGAAGAAAGAGAGAGGGATAAATAAAAGGAAAATAGAAAATATGAAAACTTATCATGATGAAAATGTGAGGATGTGTCATTCAATGGTTGGCGAAGTTCATGTAAAATGAATAGTTAGAATATTATCCTCTTAAAATCCGAATTATGGTCTCAAAACATGTAGTTAGTTAACTGATTTGTCCTAATTTAAACATACAAGAGACTGTTTCTTCGGTTTCCATCGACCTTCAGCCTTCTTTCTTCACCATACTTCTTTGTTTTTTCCCCTTCCTTTCGCTTCAAGAGAACTGAACTTGACTATTGATAGACTAGAAAATCAAACGAACGAGGACGGGTAAAAAATAGGGACAGAAAGTAAAATACAATCAGGGCGGGTTGATTTCCCAGTTACCTGCCACTCTTTTGCTTTCTGAAAAAGAAGGCATACTTCTGTGTTTCTGTTTCGTGTGTAATGCACTGTACCTTTTAGTTGAATGCATCCTGCGTTTTCAAGATAACCGGAAAGAGAAATTGGATTGCTTTGGGCAGTGTTTCTCTCAATGCCTCTTGTCGCAATGAAAATTAAGCGCTGCGTAACAATTGAAAGAAAGGGACGAGGAAGGAATACAGAAGACGAAAACATGAGTCATCTCGGTAATATATGCATACATTCAGCCCGCGTAACTATAAATAAACTTCGTCCTTGGGATACCAGGTTTCCCCTCATGCTCCCAACTCTGTTCGCTCGCCCTCATCCTCAATTTTCGGCCCCATAATCATTTTCTCGTGGACGTTCATTCACAACAGCAGTACCAGCACCAGCACAGCGACGACGGCTGCGTGCTATGCTCCCTGATTCGGTAATTGGTAGAAATATGAGCATACTTTCAAAGATCCGCCGACGGAGGCGTGGGTTATAGGAATTTTGCGGGGACACGTTAGTAGTGGAGGTGGAGCATGACGTCGATGATGAAGTCGATAGCATTATTTCGCTCATCCTATTATTCAGTGCCTCAGGGGCTGAATAGAAGGAATCGCGCGACACAGATGCTTCAACTGAAGGGGTGGTAATACGTGCATGGGAGTCGTTCCTGTTGTGCTCGTCAGGCCTCCATCCAGAATCAACCACACGGCGCATGGGCCCATTTCCGTTGTTGTACTGTTCCGTGGCGTTGTACTCGTCATCTCTGTCAGTCATATTTGTCGAGAATGAGCTTGCTAGAAGGCCGCCAGTGTAATAGCGTTGGTGGGAGTGCCCGCTGGGTATGTGCGTATGGACCGCTGTCGTGTTATTGTTAACATCATGAGTATTATCATTGCTGCCATGGTCCACTGCTGGGCTTGGGATCCGTGGAAGCCCTTGTTGCATCAGGCTCGGCACTGGCTGCGGTGGTGAGGGAAATATGAACGAGGGAAGAGGAGTCTGATTTGCCCCTGACAGCCGGGCCCTAAACGTATCAGTCGCTGATCTAGGGATTGGAGCTCCTCGTGATGGAAATGTCCTCCCGTTTCTTGTAGGTGTCTGCTCTCGCTCTACCCGCGGCGATGGGATTTGGGCTTCGCTGTTTCTACGTCCTCCAGCTTGTTCAGTCACAAGGCTAGGGCTGGAAGTGTGTCCTCTCCTCCTCAGAGTTTGGGGTGGTAGGGGGAACGCGTTTACTATCGCTGCCCGTTCACAGGAGCTTGGTCCTCGGCGAGAGGATGGAGTGGAAGTGGTTGGAATTTGTTTGCGTGGAATTACAGACGGAAAACGTGATAGCTCATTAACGTTAGCGGTGTAATGTGGATCTTGGGGCTTGGGACTTGCTGCTGATTGCCCGCTAGAGACCGGAACTTTGAGAACGAGCTTGGTGCCACCCTCCTGCATCTCTGGGAAACGAACATAAGCATACTTCCGTTGCTTGTGGCAGGAATCTTTTCGAATAATCGACGGTCGGGGGACTAATGACAAGGTCTCCTTCCATCTAGATCGGCACTTGTTTAAAAACATCTCGTTTGGCTTGAAACAATCCTTATGCGGGCCAAGAAATAGGTTAAGGTGATCACGCCGTAACTTCGGTTCGAGAGCGTCCACCCCATACACTGACCCTTGCATCTGATAGTGGCGTTTGGCAACGTTGGCATTCCACACGACATCATTTTTCACAAGGACGAAATCCAGACTATACTCATCGAAGGATTTGACCTGAGCGAACATTCTGAAAGTTGAAGAACATTTCCGGAAAGTGTTCTTCGACTCGCGGTATTCCCTCAGTAGGAAATGACAGACCCCCTTACTAAACCAAGAGATTGTGAATTCGCGATCCTCGTTGATGCTGAGCTCATATGCGTCCAATGCTCGACGGAGATCACCCACTGAAGCCCAGAGGGATCCGATGTTGAACCACACTGGTGCGCGGGATATAAGGGAGGAACTACGCCGAAGGACGTCAGTGTGCTCCTCGAGAGCTTCAACGTACTGCGAGTGCCGGGCGTATAGGACTGCGGCAGCTAGGGCGTAAACGGCTTCTTTAAGATCCATTTGCGGGCTATGGTATTTCGAAATTTCGCCATTAAGCATGCGTGGAGAGGGGAGGTGGCCGGTCATATAACGAGGCCTTGGGTAAAGTGTCCCCATTCTGACGTTGATTTAAGGGGTCTCCACGAGGGCTGTAAATTCGAAAGATACGAATCACAGAAACAAGTGAGATGAAAAAGACTAAGGAAAAAAGGGCAGCCCTCATATAATGATGGTAAGGAAAGCTCAGATGAGGATGAGGGCAAAGGAGAAAGCACAAATGTCCAAAGCTGGGTTGAGCCTCATTCTTTCTCTCGGCGAATGAACTGCGCTTTGTATAACAGAGCACATATTACAATGGACATGAAGAGAAAGATTAGGTCTCCTCCTCTGAATCCTTTGTAAAATTGCCATCAGATGTGAAAACACACTTGTTCTTATGAAATCCTGTGAAAATAAGAGACTCTCCTGGTTCAGGTATGTGCCATCAACATGATAAAGCTGAAGTTCAGTCACCATACAGCTTGTAGAAACTTATTGCTCCCACTTCTTGTATCAAATTGACTGAAAAGCATCTTCCTAAAAGAAGAATAAGGAAGGAAAGTTTAATTTGAAAGAGAAATCCTTATTTGCCAATCCAGATAACTAGACAATGGAGATGGGACAGCTTCCATCATGCCCAAACGGTACAAAATAGTTGCTGATTGGATATCCAACACCATTACCTGCCCAGCTTTCTCAAGATTGACATAAAACGAGAAACAAGACAAAAGACCACGGGTATCATATAGTGTCTTTAGCTCGCCACAGAGAAAGACATCCTACTCTGCTCCCCGTTAGGATAGCTTAAAGGAATTCAATAGCTTGCCTTTGGCGATAGTTTGGCTCACTAGGTTCGATCGTTTTGACAGTCTAAATCTGACGTCCCCTGCAAATCCTTTTCGAAGGCATTGTTAATCGAATTGTTAACCTACAGCATCGCAGAACTCGGTCTGTACCGTGGACACTCACCGCTATCCACCCTTCTGTATAGAATCTCCCTGGCGGAGTCGCCGTCAAGCAGGGACGAGGTTGAAATAAACAATTTGCAGGGTTAGCTATGAGTTGGCATTGGCTTGGCACTGATTAGGTAATAGGTGGGACCACAGATGGACCTCCCATCCCATCCAGTAACATTAAATCGCAAACTGCCTGTGTCAGTCAAGATGAAAGGTTTATTTATATAGCGAGGGCTATTTATTAACGCCCCTTGGAGTCCTTAATTCATTACCCAAAGTGAAATATGAGAAGAAAGGAAGCCTAAACTGGTTGGCAAGACGGGGAAGGTTTGTATATAAGACGCTAGGACTTTGACGTCTAGTGATATGATCAAAAACTGAAGCTAACAGTACACAGATACAAAAAATTAGACGGCCAATATACTAAAGGCTAAAAAATATGGGGAAAGGGAAGTAAATTCAGCCGGGGCGCCTCCACGATCGAGCGGTACAGGCGAAAATGTGGGCATGAAGAATGCCAAACCAAAATTTTAACAGAAGTCCGAAAGGGTTGATAGATAGGGTGGGAATGTTCATTATGTATGTACATGTTATTAGACTAGAAATGGAAAAGAAACAACAGAGAAAGAAAACTTCTCAGCAAAAATTGACGGTATCATTGAATTGTGATGTCATGACTAGCCTCGACAAGGCCATCCGCTGATTTCGAAATAGCAACCCAGTTAGGAGCATATAGCCGCAGTTCATCCAGTGCCGGTATCACACCGGACTCGTTACTGTCGCTCCACAGACAGATGACCTTTCCACTCAACCCGTTTTGGGGAGCGTCTTGCTTTTCATCATCATCATCACCATCATCGTCTTCTGATTTATCATGGTTATCATGCCAGCTTATGTCAACGACCCAAGTCCTATCCCACGTTCGACTCCAGAGTCTGATTTCCGCAACCCCATGGCGGGAAGTGTGCGGCATACGGTGGTCCACAGCGGAGCCTGAAATCTGGAAATCCGCGACTGGCTTGTCGAATTTGAGTTTGCAGGCTCGTGTGTTCCGGCCGGAAATTTCGATGCGTGCTTTGTTTTCACCAACTGTTTTGGTAATGTTGTAGGACATCCAGTCACTAGACACGATTCCAGTATCCCTGTCATGGTCTTGCCCCAGAACGCGGGGAGGAAGTCCAGCCCAGGAACATTTTTCGAGTTTACCAAACGCGCTTTGGTCGCAGGTAATATCTTGGCCTGCTGCACTTGGTATAGAGTTTATTGCATCCATAAGATATGGCTGTATGCCAGTAAGAGATACTGTATTCGAACCGTCGTCCAGATTGACTTCCTGGATGAAAGACATCTTCAAACGATTGGCAGGAGAGAAGGGAAAGGCCACCAAATTATAAATTAGAGTACCAACAAATATGAGAAACAGGAATGTCGGAATATGGTATGTGAATCGATGGATGAAAGGGAATAGAGGTGCGAATAGAAGA
Source organism: Blastomyces silverae (assembly GCA_001014755.1). Classification (NCBI taxonomy): domain Eukaryota; kingdom Fungi; phylum Ascomycota; class Eurotiomycetes; order Onygenales; family Ajellomycetaceae; genus Blastomyces; species Blastomyces silverae. The sequence continues at coordinate 23,981 of LDEV01001580.1, read as the reverse complement.
GTTGTAAAGACGGCACATGCCAAGTAGACAATGAAGGTCGACACTCCGTCTGAACCAACCTGGCTCATTGAGGTGGTCAGGAAAAGAGCAAGCTGGCCGACAAGAATGAGAACAATAGGAGCTAGAAGCAAGAGTTGTAATACCCATGTCCACCTAGGTAATTTCCAGCTCCATGATTGTTCATGTTTAAAAGTGCCGCCTTCGCCGATATCTTCACGCTCATCGGTACCTTCTACGACACCGTCAATGCCACCAGTCCGATAATTTGCAAACGTTGTACGTTGGCCACGAAGTAGGGACGTAGATTCCGTGGGGTCGGTCTCGTCTACATCTCCGGGGTATTCGGCAGCATGGGGGCCAGTATCAGATGGTAGCTCGTCTGCGGAAGGCGTTAGTAACCTGCTGCTCAGGCTGCTTGGACGTCGCCCTGGATGCATGATGGCCTGACGCGCAAAATCCCCCTTCCGCGGAAGAGCGAAGAGTTCCAGATAGGAAACCCAAGTCGCGAGAAATGCGCCACTAAAGTAAAAGAACACGAAATATCCCGCCGCAATGCCTTTTTGGTTTGCATAAACTGTGTTAATCACTAGCATGATCCACGTTGCGATGAATATCCACGTGTAACTATATGCTCTGTGGAGAGCCGAGGGCCTGAAAAAGTCGGCAGCACAGGCTAGAAACCAAGCTAGGAATATCCACACAGAGATCATCATGCTCCACACTGAGAATTGACTGGAATGCACGATATATGGATTGACTTTCTCGAGTAAATACGCCAAACCTATAGGAATGACCGTTGCCACGGCCAATATTATAGGGGTGCGGAATAGGCCGCGGAGACCTCGTAAGTAGACCCGTTCGTCAGTTCCTCCCAACGACTTGGACATCGAAAACAGGTACATTCGGTCTGTTTTAGATAAGACGATAGCTGTGATGAAGATTACCAGAGGGGCAACGACCAGTAGCGTTACAGAGAGTGCGAACAGAGTATGAAGGCGGAAAACCGCAAAGGCGGATCCGAACATATCAAACCAAACACCTAGAGTGCCAGTACCGCTGTTCACTTTGTCTTGGTCCTGTGATTTGCCATCGAAATCCGTTCCCGTATACGAAACGAGACCTTCAGTGGTTCCTATAGCAGCAGAAAGCATGTGCCACAAGGAATCCACACTGGTGTGCCGAGCATCATCTTGGTCTGTGTGGTATCGGCTTCTGGGAGCTATGAAAGCCAAATCAAGCCCTCGAAGCCCTAAGATACCGTTGAACACGACATAGTCAGTTTGACTGCGCAGTAGGCCCATCTTAAACCCGTCAGCAGCAAGCACAGAGCCAAATGGGTGTTTAGCGTTCTGATAAAATCGTGTAACTTCGGTGTCCGTGGTTCGGAAAAGGGCAGCTCGACCACCCGCGCCCGCACCTTCAAGATTCAGGAACGTATGCGTAAAGTTTGACAGTGGATGTTGGCTGAATACGTGTGCACCGTTCAAGTAATCTTCCTCTCCATTATTGAAGAGCAAGACGAGACCTTTCCGGGGTTTGTTGCCAGGAGTCGTGAAGTATTTGAGGAGTTGCAGCAAACTCACGACACCCATGCCATTATCGGTGGCTCCATACCCTGTTGAAACGCTGTCGTAATGAGCGTTCACCAGAACCCCTCCTTTCCCTTTCGGTTTCCCATTCGAGCGCTCCCACCAGTTCTCCGGGTCATCTTCGGTCCCTCGTATATAAACAATGATGTTCGTGCCTTCAAAATAGACTCCCACAATTGCAGCCTTGCCAACTCCACCGTTAGAATAAGTCAAATTAGACTGATTATCATCAAACACGAAAACTTCTGGCACGTCGTCATTAGCGGAAGAGCGCTCTCGGGCCTCTACTGTAGGGCGAATGATCGAATCGACTCGGCGTAGGAGCCACTTGTGGACTTCATCATTTCTCCGGCTATTATATGGGTGAAACCCTCCGGTTAGGTGCTGGAGATCCCTCCAGGCTTCAGTAAGATTCACACCTTTCGGGCTTGTTTCCGGAGCGGGAGGAACAACCAGACTTATGACGAGGATCGGAATAAGAAGGGCGAGATACACGATTGTTGTGATCAGGGTTACCGGCCAGGGTGTGAAGGCGATGGGATTGAACTTCTGAGCCCTGGGGGTGGCCATGATGAGCAATACGACCTGGGGAAGCCGGCTCCGCTTGGGAAAGTAAACCTACTGAGCAGGAGACAGCTCCATTCGCGACAGACAATAGTTCTATCGAGGACGAGAGGTGTTCGAGATGCTGAGCGTAACAAGGCGGGTGGAGGCGGCAGTAACTCTGGGGCGGATGTTTCGCCAAGCCCTGGCTAGTTCAACCAACGTCATGTCAAACAGGCTGATCCAATTGCTAGTGTAACAACAACTTGGCCAGGGTCACCATGTTTATTTACTCTATAAAATTTGGAGACTTCTACGTACCAAATCATGATTTACTCTCTGAGGAATGATTTAAATACAGCAATACATCTTTCTATGAGAGACATTAGGAGTCAAACTTTCACCCCTGGCCCAGAAGGTTGGAACCTATGTAGGTAATAAGGAAAATCCGTGGGTTTAGGAGCTCCCTCTCTCATTCATATTCCTCTTTGCTCTACTTGTGGATAATATAGTTATGCTCTACGTATAGGAGTAGACAAATTTAACACAATCACTGCTGACTGGAGGAAACGGGAAAATGGGGTCAGAGTTTCTACTATTCTGAATATAGCATATAGAGAATACAGAAGAAGGGGAAGTACAAGTAGAAGGAAAATATAAATTTGCAGTTTACAGTGAAAAGAAAATAGTAAGACGTTCATTGTTTTAATATACATCGATTATAGCATATTCAGCATCGTACACAAATATGTTCATAGTCGCATGGTATCTCCCGCCCCTCAACCCCCGAAGCACTTGCCTCATTTTTAAACTTGCGCCATCCGAACACCCATTGCCTCATGGTCGTTAGGCGTTTGATCACTTCATTCGACCCTCCCCACAGTATATCCGTGATGTAGAGCGGTTTGGCGGGCGATGGGATCGTCCACGATTAGCATCTAGTGCTAGATGGGCCTGGGGTGGAATGTTCGTCTCTATCTCTCAGGAATCGGTTCGTCTGCTCCCCAGTAGCTTCCACAGGTTTCCTTCGTTGGTGTACAAACCGCGGTAGACTGATATCCCACCACTCTCCTTGACATGAATTGGTTAGGTACCGCATTACGGATGCCCGGTCCTCGAAGGCAAGTAAGCACAACTCATGAGTTGTTTTTCCACGTTTCAATCCAGAGGCAGAGACGTTACGACGTTAAGCAATGATACTGTCCTTAAAGACATAAAAAAAACGCTGGTATACGGCGGTTCGGATGTTCAACCTGGGCATTCTGCTTCTGGATTATTTGCTTCTCCCTTTTGCTCGCGAGACGCTGATCGGGAGGAATTTCCCAGGGTCGAGGTGGTGTTTGGGCTAATTGGGCAGGTCTGTGTTGACCGGCTCCACGAACTGCGCGTCTCACAGTGTCCGTCGTCGCCGCTCAGGGATCCACCAGGCGGAGCCAGAAGAATGCTTGGTGTGTCTATAGCGTCATCCGATTCCGACCGTAATGGCTTAGAAGCTATGGGGTTGAGTCTCCGGGCATGGGTAATGTCAGTAGTAATGCGAGTAGGGTCGACAAAATCTGGAAATCCGTTTGAGCCTATGGTGAAGTCCAAGCCGCATGAACGGGAACTGGCCAAGTGTACCAACTGTCCCAGAACGGCGAACTCCAATTTCAGCTTGATACTGTATATCATTACCCTCATCGATGGTTCGTAGAGGTATAGGTTTGCATATACCGCGGCGAGTAGTCCGATATCCATCACGGTTACGATTACATTGATGCTGATAAGTTGCCACATGATCCTCCTGTTTCCCCTGTCAGGAGAAAGCCTCAACATTTTTACGGTTTCCCAAATGTAGAGCGTTGATATGACTAACTCTTGGACGGAAAACACTGTCATCTGTACTTTCTCTATGGTGATGTAGGCATCGAGAAAAGATTCGCGTAACATCAAGCAAATCGAGATTATTGCACCGGGCAGATGGAGGATGACAGCGTTGGCAACGATCATAAACAGAACAAGGCGGAGGATTTTGGTATTACGTAGGACTAGATGGAGCCTTGAATAGAGAATAAGGGATTGGCCTGTTGTCGTGACCCACCAGCCAACTGAAACCAGAGTGAACAGAGGCCATCCCGAACCGATTGATGGTGCGAAATATCCAAGCAGGAGCCCGATGGAGTAAGGCACAATGCCTACTGAAGTCGAAAGTAGCAAGCTCCAAAAATATAGACCTTTAAATGTGCGGAAGGCGACAAAAATCAGAACGAACAGCTCTAATGCATTATACAAGCTAACGGCGAGGAAACTTGCAACGACAATCTGGGTGACCATAGGTAATGGGGATGGGTCCATGGCGTTCTCACCGGCGCTATTCGCCATTTTAAAACCGTTTCCCGTCGACCTAGACTCGTTGAGGATTTGGGAGAACGCGTTGAGATGCGGGGCGAATTCCGGGACAGAGGAGGCATAGGTTTAGAGATTGTAGATTCGCGCTGCCCAAATCATTTTTTAGAGGGGAGAGATAGGACCAGGAGGTACGCGAGGAAAGAAACCAAGCATGGAAGCGGTTGGAAAATGAGGGTGAAGATTATGGCGAGGTCGTTTGTGAAGACGATGATGTCGAAGATTGCAAAGACCGGTAGCGGAGAGAAATGCGGAGCAGGAGCGCTCCCAGCATTTGAAGGAAGATAGGGACGACGATCTCCGCGGTCGGGGCTAGAGTGGGCGGGCTTAGATTATTATTGCTTTCTTCGTGGCCCAGATGAAACATGGCCCGACTCCATTCCCAAGAAATCGGTTCGAGAGTGGGTGGGAATTGACCAGTCTATGGTCTCTAGGGATTGAGGTGGGCATCAGCCAGGACAGAGCCTGGAGGGTTTCTCTTTCATATGCCAGCTCTCAGCCAGTAGTGAACGACTACCTAGGCTCCTCGATAGCGTTGAAAGATATCGCCATCTTCCTCCTACTGTTTATGTGCATGCGGATGTGGGATACCGCAGGCACGGTACTCTGTAGATCCACATCAGAAGCAGGGCACACTTTTTGATGACTTTGCTCTCCTGCTTCCCAGAGTAAACCTGAAAAGAAACAAAAACCACCTTTTGGCGGGTGTCTAATTCTGAGGCTAATTCTTCTAGCTGCGATGCGATGTGGGGGGTTGATGCGAGCCTAGTTGGCCGCGTTGGTTCGACGTGATGGTGGCCATAGACATTGGCATTCAAAAATGTGAGAGGTTGGGAAACGGTTGGGTGCATTATATATAGGCTGACGGGCTTCCTCAGCAACCTGCTCGCTATCCGCGCTTCTCATTCTGCCAAATGCCCCTTGATATCGGTCAAACAGTGCCTGGAAACACCGTAGCGCATGGCATCACAGCCAAACCTGCCCCTGATAGTATTGACACAAATTGCACGTGTGAGGTAGACTCAAAAAAATAAACGTTAATATATGCTTATTTCTCCTTAATCGTGCCCCTCAGTTACTAGCTTACCAACGGCGAAGCCCAAAGCAAGGGCCGAAAACTGTCGGGGATAATGAACTGCCACCCCACAAGCCAATGATATCGTCAAATATCAACTGATCTGGCGTTCATTCAGTAACCTACTAACCTGCGCCGCCTTTGCTTCGCGGCAGCTGGCAGCTGAGAAAGGCATCACATATGCGCGAAATTATTTTGGCGGTCAAAGCTCTGTCAGCCCGGAGTGAGTGTGGAAATGGCTTGTAAGATCCATGGATAGGGGGCCTTGACACGTGTAAAGCGTAAGTCTGTACTGGCAGGCAAAAATGTCCTCTCCTGAACGGGCTCGATGGTTTCTTAGAACCCTGCTATGTGGCTTTCACAGTTCCATCACACCTGTGCAGCGCACATTTTTAGTCTGAAAAGACCCTCAAAAAAAGCAATTGAGGATAGCCATTTCACCACTAGCACGATCCAACTATTTTTGGGCCGCGCTAGTTTGAACGGAAACCCCTTTCCTCAACGCGGAGTTTCAGTTTCGCATTTCATCATTTATTTCAGCGGGCAACAACGCGCCTTAAAGCAGAAAGCTGTGCTGTATCTATCCTTGAGTTTTGACAAGAGACGACCCAGCAGCTCAAGACGGGGAGCCACTGTTGACCAGAAGGAACACTTTTAAGGGGCTAGAAGATGGCCAAAAGGAGCCAAGATTCCATTTGCAATCAACATTTATTCTAAGAATTATTTTTGGAAATATGTACTCACTTCCAGAGGGGTTATCACACACAGACGTCGATCCGTTGAAGTACGGCTGCAAGGCATCTTTTAATCGGGCAGGGCCGTGCAATGGAGACCTCTAACCGGTCGTCGCTCCAACAAGCTTGGAGCCCGGAGACCTCAGCGGGACAGACAGCTGGCCAAATAATATGGAAAGCTGAATTCATCCTGACCCTTCACAAAATCCCATCAGGCTATCTCCAGAACGCGTGGATTCCTCATGTAGCGCCATTTCCAAACATGGAGGCCCGAAGAACTTCGGCTGGCGGACGGGAAAAAAACAGAAGCGCCTTGCTGAAGAATAATAGAAGCGGTCACGGACTCACGGTCGAATCCGAGTTGCAAGCATCCATATCCTTTGCTTTTTTCTTTTTCTCCTCTTGCACCTTTATTTGCTTTTTACCCTTTATTTTTATTTTTCCTTTTTAAGTCGCTATAGTCGTTCTCGAGGTGTGTCGTGGGCCTAGGGCGCTCGGTCGTAGGGAGTTTAAAACGCAAACAATATGTGCCTGTGGCGTGAAAAGCAGGCTTCTTGTGTCAAGTTATGCTCAGCAGGGAATAGACAGAGAAGTTGAAAAACATCATACTCCGTACTGCGGACGCAGTCCTGCGTACACGACAAAATATCCAATCCAAATGTCCAAAGAGCAGTCCAAAACTAGTGAATAGAAAGTCTCCGAAACCACCCACCACAACGCCCGTGCGCCGTACCAAATCAATCCGGCCACAGTCTAGTAAAAACTTGCCTTGAAAAAACAATCCTTTGGCACCAACAAGGATGACGCTCAGCTCCCACTCCCATTCTTATCATTATCCCCATTCCCATTCCCGGACATACCGCCACTCATGCTCCCATCGACATTATTTCCATCCGGTGAACCTGCTCCCCCCTTTGTGCTTCCACCAGTAGCTCTCAGTACCCTCTCAACCTCCCCTTTGCACTCTGGCATCGCGCTCGCCATCTCCCGGGCCAGAATGTCCCGAAAACTAGCAAAGGCCTCCGCCTTTCCCTTCAAATCCTGATTGCCGCGTTGCACAAGCTCAACGAATTCTCGCGTGTAGATATCCGGGTTACGTGCTGCGTCAACGTAATCTATGATTTCTGGCGGAAGTTGGACGGATTGGAGGGGCGGGTCGGGATCGTTTATGTGTAGGGATGTTTGGGAAGGGAAGGCTGACGGGTCAGGGCGGGAATGCTCGGAGAGGGTTGAGAGGGAGAGCGTTAAGGATTTTCTGTGATTGTGGCTTGTGTTAATTTCATCTCAGGCTTTCTAGCAGTGATAGAGTGATGAAGGTTGTGTAAGAAACGGTTCCTTTATCGCGTCCGTTCCGTCAGGAAGCTGGAGTTCTGAGGAATCAAACAGACAAGCCGCGCACCCACCGCGGCTCATCTATGAATGACGCAGCTTCTCGTCTCTAACAGGCAGCCACAATTTCAACAAGGGAGCTATGATCTACAAAGGGAGTAGTCGCTCACATTTTCCGCACAAGCTCCTGCTGTGTTTCAGGGCCCAGATATCCATGGACGGCGGATTGGATTTCGAAAAGATGCTGAATCACATCCTTAAGATCATCTATTGAAGAAAACAAGCCAAAAGGCAATTAGAGACATCTTCAAGTGAAAAAACGCACGGCGTCTAATTTCTTCCAAAAAAATATGAAATGCTGGACACAAAGATATCATATCTGTCAAGAGCACATACTATCGATCCCACTCAAGGTCACTGGCGCCATTCGCGAGGGGCGTCCAATTAGGCAGCGTTCACGTCTGGTTCGTAGATTGTCTCAGCTCCAGTTCTTGTGGTAATATGTCGTCCCAACTTCATGGAGCCGTTTGCTGTCCGCGTAGGAAATTAAAATGGATTGTAATCTGGTTTGACATGGAAGCGAGCGTGGAATTCCCGCAGCAATTCTGAGATGACCTCACAAGCAGAAGAGGAACCTTCACTAGAAACTAGTACATATATGGCTAGTGTAGTTACCGGTCGGGTGCCTGTGCGCTAAACCTTAAACGATCCATTTCACTGAACCCCCGAGGTCCTGGAGCCGCCCGTGGACATCTGGAACTCTGGCCCATCTGCCTAGGCTATGTATTTCTGGGTATGTTTTAGGATTGTCTGCCTTGATACTGAACGTTTAGAATAATACGTATAAAATCTGTAATATGACGGCAATACGTTTAACTAGGCGGGCTTGTGGATGGCTATCAAGGAAGTCTATCTACATACAATTGGACGTTAAAAACAGGGAAGTAAAGCTCTTCTCGGTTACTAATATATGAATCCCTAATCAATCTCTTGTAAGTCTTGATCTCTCAAGCCAGGTGAATTGTTCCGCAAAGGTGTAAGGAATGGATGGGTCTCGCAAAACGCTTTGAGGCTCCCGAACACGCCTTCGCCATTGGGCTTAGGAAGTACCAAGCCAGCCGAGAATGCTCCCTTGGTTTTTTCAGAAGGTTGATCCCTTTCTGCTTGAACAAGAGATCGTGACTGTTCCTCACTCAGTGAGTTGGCCCTTTCCTTCCAATTCCTGAGAGCGCGAGTGGAAGATATGGTGTCGGGATGAGAAGACCCCAGCACTTTATCGCGAAACTTAACACATTTTTCCATCAAATCTATGGCTTCATGAATCCTCTGCTGGGAATACCAAGTAGTAGCCAAATTGTGCATAGTGATCAGAGTATTGGGATCTCCTGAACCCAACACCTTTATGCGCACCTCCATTGCTTGCACCCCTAGGTTTTCTGCTTCATCCCATCGCCCTAGATTCAAGTAGATAAGGGCGAGGTTGCTCATGTTGGTCAGAGTTTCAGGATGTTCTGGTCCCAGCACCTGCTTGAATATCTCTAGAGCCTGCTTTGCTAACTTCTCTGCTTCCTGATCTTGTCCCTGCTCTATATATATAGAAGCCAGATTTGTCATGCTGATCAGAGTCTCAGGATGTTCTGGTCCCAGCACTTGCTTGCTTGTCTGTAGCACATACACTTCTAGCTCTTCTCCTTTCTCCCACTGTTCCTGCGTCGTATATATACAAGCCAGGAGAGTCATGCTGCGTAGAGTTTCAGGATGCTCTGGTCCCAGCACCTGCTTGAATATCTCTAGAGCCTGCTTTGCTAACTTCTCTGCTTCCTGCTCTTGTCCCTGCTCTATATATATAGTAGCCAGATTCATCATGCTGGTCAGAGTCACAGGATGTTCTGGTCCCAGCACTTGCTTGGTTGTCTGTAGCACATGCATTACTAGCTCTTCTGCTTTCTTCCACTGTCCCTGCTTCATATATATATAAGCCAGGTGAGTCATGCTGAATAGAGTTCCCGGATGCTCTGGCCCCACAACTTGCTTGTATATCTCTAGAACCGGCTCATATAGCTCTTTAGCTTCCTCCCACCATCCTTGATATGAATATGTGTTTGCTAGGTTGGATACACTGGAGCAGAGTGAGAGATCAGAATTCTCATTTCCCCCTCCATGCAGATTTACAACATTTTCAAGTATATCAGCTGCTTTGTTGTACTTTCCATCTGCATGCAGACAAGTTCCAATGTTCCGCATCAAGTGTATGTGGTTTTCCTGCTCTTTCTGAAAATCATTCTCTGTAATCAGTGAAAGGGCATGAGGCAAGTAAAGTCTCCAAAGTTTCCGATTTGCAGGATCGTTGTCTGGAAAGACCCTGCTAAACCAGTCTGCGGTTGTTTGTATTTGACGGTCGAAGCACTGCTGCTTCCTCAACCAATTCCGTGTGGAAAGGTGAACAAGCCGATGGAGACTCAAAGAACGGTCTTGTACCTGCTCACTGATAAATGAGAAAGCTTTGAGTAGGCCAATTGCTTCAAGCGTTTTCTTCTTGGATGGGGCCGGGGGAAGAAGGGATTGCGGAATATTGCGTGGACTTATACAGGCCATGAATGATAGATAATCCGCTGCCAGTGGGTTCAATTGTTGAATTTGTTGAAAAGAAATTAGCCAGGTGGTAGCAACTGGATTCTGAATCTCATGATATCGCCCGTCATCCCCGAAGTCTTCACTCAGTAACTCTATTACATCCGGTTCTTGGTCCTGCAAGAGCATGGTGTAGTCAGAAAGCTCAATATCATTCGTGTTGATATATGCAGCTGCCTGAATAATTGCCAGTGGAAGAAATACTAGCTGTTCAAGAAGAGTGATAGCTGCCTTATCATCCACAAGTAGATCTTTCCTAATTAGAGCCTTGTTCAAGATCTTCATGCCAGTCTCTGCATCTGGCTCAGACACAGTGATCACAAAAGGTGACGCGAGTTTCACCGCAAGCCTTCGATTGCGAGTGGTGAAGACAACACATCCTTGCTTGCTTCGAGGTATGAAGTCTGTGAGTGTTGACCACATATCCATCTCATCGGCGTTATCAAACACGAGAAGCCACTTCTCGGTAGCTTGTATTAGGTAAGCCTTGACACGCTCTACTGCTTCGACTGGCTGCACTCCTTGTATACCAAGTGTTTGTGCAATATCGATGTAGGCTTGTTCAACACTGGCATGGCTTGTACACGGGATCCAGAATATCGAGCACCGGGGGTCTTTTTCGCGCCTATGGTAGACCAGTTCAAGAGCAATTTGAGTTTTCCCCACTCCACCCAACCCACAGATGGCGATCTTGGACGGCCCATTGATCTGCTCGATCAATTCTTCGATATGAGCGATTTCATCTTCTCGCCCCACAAATCCCAAGTTTTTCTGGAAGGGGACCATCCAATAGCAAGCTCCGTTGGCTTCCGATGTTTGATCAGCACTCTCCTCGTTTAAAGGAACTAGTTCAAGCAGAGCTTTCGCATAGGCGGCAGCTGAAAAAGCCGCATATCCTTGCCAATCCTTATGTTTATGGGAGTCACAATAGTCGCAGATGCCTCGTATAACAAGTGACGGAATTTCATCCATGAGTCCCGCTGCCTCCATTTCAAAACAGAGGATGTCGAGCTCGCGAGCGATCAGATCACGTGTTCTGGCATCTTTCATCACTTGATTTCCAGAAGCGACCAGGCCGTAGTGGATATAAGGCTCTTGTGTTACCCGCTCGAGACGGTCCACTAGCTGGCTTTGATCACACGTTGCACAGTCGGGCCTGTCGCCTACGTGACCATATGCTGATTGAAATAGCTGGTCCTTTGATGGTCTGGGAAACTGTTTGCGTACTTCCTCTTTTTGAAGGTTGCTGGCCATTATATTGCTGATTGAGGCTTTTCCAAGTATATAGTCGCTCTTCATCTGAGCAATCCCCTTAAGTAATATTGGAGGAGGCTTGTTGAGCGATCCTGTGCGATGAAATCGTCCATTTTGAAGTGTTTTGCCGTAGTCATACTGAATGACACCGCTTGAGGTGTCAGTGGGCTTGCTGACCACGACATCGCCAAGGCGTATATCAGGAATCCCTCCCGGAACCCCTCCTCCAACGCCGACCATCAGTCCGAACCGAATATTTTGGTAGGTTGATATCAGGTGTGAGACTGCCGCAGTTGCAGATGTTGTCCCATAGACGCCAACAGGGAGACAGGCCACCACCACATTATGGCCGCTAACGCTCCCAAGTGTGTAGACATTATGGTCGGATTTCGGCTGAGGAAGTGTGGGATGAAACTCGTCCAGTACCGCTTTTGCAGCGGCCAATTCCAGCGGCAAGGCGCAAATCCAGGCGACCGTGTACGAGGCGTGCGTGAGCGTCATTTTAGTGGTCAAGTGCTGAAATAGAAGCAGGTATCACAGGTATTGTAGCGCGCCGGTGCGCTTCCTTGCCTGCCGTTTACCGGCAAATATTGGAGATATGGAGGATTATCGAAATCCAGGAAATTGAGGAGCAAAGAGAAATCAGGGATCAGGGGTAAGGACAACACAGTTGCAAGGCTGTCGCACCTTCCCACTAATCATGTGTTCGAGAGTGACTGAAAGCAGAGCAGAAAAAACAACGCGAAACCAGTTGCTTGCAAAGGATTACGATAGCAAAAATATGAAAGGTTCAAGCAGATTCAAGCGTCCTAAAGTCGCTTCCATTGTGAACAAAACCTGATGGGATTTTAAATCACTCTTTGAGAGCGAGCCTGATGTCCCTCGTGGCTGGCTTAGCGCTGCAGTCTGCTGAGGGGTTGGGCTGCGCCCCGCTCTCAAAATGAAGCCTGACATTCTGGGCAAAACCTAAACTGATATCGACCCCCATGGCATAGCCAACCAGAGCATGAGCAGTGAGCAGTGATGTTTTATTCAAGGCCGTCATTAGTCAGTATCCCAGCAATGTCACTTTGCCTCACATTTCTTTGAAGAGCAGACCACTCGGGGATATCATGTATGAAGTGAAGTGCTGTTCCCCTTTTTATACCTTGTTCAGTGAAGAAATCTCCTGAAGATTGGCTGCTAAGGGAAGGAAGGAAGGAAAATAATAAGATATGATCTAGCTTTTGATTTCTTATTAATAATAGCCCATATATATATGGAATAATGGGAAGCAGCTAGTTATAATAATTTTTGGAATAATATAATGATTTAAATATCCGAATGCTGTTGAGGTAAGTTAACGGGCGTACAGTTGAACGTGGTTTTAAAAAAACTGAACATGGTTTTAAATCTGGGCCCACTTTTTTAAAACCACATTCAACTTTTAGCATCCATCTAAAATATACACACTAGATATAGATCACACATAGATCACATATTACTAATCATCATTCTCACTCCCTCAACACCTGAATTAGGAGTAGATTAGGATTAGAATCTGAGAAATATGAAAAATCACTACTCATAGCACCCCCTCACTATATTCTGAATATAGTGAGTGAGTGCCACAATTGTCCATGAGTGTGTGGGAGATGTGTGAGCTCTGACTAGTGTATATAGTTTTAATGAGGGGTGTCATAGTTATAATTTAAAACCATGCTGAAGGTTTTTCCAGCTGAGATTTAAAACCATATTCAGTTTTTTTAAAACCACATTCAACTGTACGCCCGGTGAAGAAACTATTATGGGGAGTGCCGATTATTAGCTAAGGTCCATGAGGTTGTACATCATGTGATTAGGGTTGGGAAACGAATGCAAATGCCTTTAATTGGGAAGCAGAAGGCGCATGTCACTGTATCTAGATCGCAGAGAGGGAAGCTGTTTGCGCCAATAAGTTTCAATAGTTGCGTTCTCGCAGGCTGAAAATGTCATAAAGGTATCAGAGCCCTTTGACACAAAATCAAATCTATCCTTAGGCCCAAATTGATAGATCTTTGCCTGCATGCATATGTAGAATAATTAATATATACAATCGATAGAAAACAAGCCTGAGTAGACAGCTATATCCTAGGGTAAACCTCGAGGAAGAAAGTATTGACTAATAAATAAATGTAGAATAAGACGGCGAAGAGAGGAAACATCAGCAAAAGTATGGAGCAGTCAGAATGCTGTTGGGATGAGAATCGAGAATGCCGAAGAAAATTCAGAATTAAACACAGAATGCGTAGGCTAAAAATAGAGATATTTATGGCTCCTGCTTCTCTTATTGTAAAACCAAAATGATCAAGAATTGTAACAGTAAAATAAACAGTAGATACAGGGGGCGTGAAAGCATTGGGCCTTGTTGATCAGGGTTCTTCATTGGTATCGCAATAATAGCGTTGGGACAGTATGAAAAATATAGAAATGAAAGGAAAAATATATAGAGTTATCTGGGAAGAATGAAAGAGAAAAATAATTAATTCCATTAAAAAATAACAGGTTTCATACGCCCGTTCCTTGCTTTACACCTCCTTCGTCCTCACGGTAGAGACGCGAGGAGGCGGTATATCTATCTCCGTCTCCACCAGCTCTAGACCAGATAAACTTGGGTATCTTTTACTGAAATTCGCCTCCCAATCGTCATTTGGGCTTGTTGGCTTGATCATCTCTATGGAAGACTTGCGGTCCCTAGTAACTATGGTTGACGACGGGGGGTTTTCAAGGCGGTTGCCGGTACGCAGCTTTTGTGGCTTTGGAGGAGCGGGGGGTTTCTGATCCGCGGCGGTGGTAGTGGTAGTACGTGATGTAAACGGCTCAGATGTGGTTGACGGCTGGGGTCGCACAGGCGGAGGAAGCGGACCCACGGATCGTGGGTCCTTTGGTAGCGGTCGAGGAGGTAGCTCGGGGGTATGTTGCTGTTGCAATGCGACGGGTTTTCGGGGGATGTTGAATGGTACGGGCCGTGGTGGGAGAGAGGGTTGTTCAAACTGCTTCGCCTGCAAAGCAGTTTCTGTATCAGTGTATCGTCCATATCCAGTAGCAGTTTTAATCGTTGGGTGCCTATCGTTTTCTTTGAGGAGTGACTGGACCTTGCTCTGAATTGATGCTGATTTTATTCCTTCAATCCTTCCCCCACCAAGTCCCCCATCTTCCCCCCGTTCAGCTAACCGCTGGCGATACTCAGCCGCAGCATTTGCGACCCGCTTCTCTTCCTGTGACAAACGTCGTCGTTCCAGCTCACGACGCATCTCTGGTGAAATATCGTCGTCATTGGTTTCATGGCCATCATCGCTCATTTCAGTAACTTCTGAGCCTGTTATTGGGGTGAGACGTGCATTCATATTGTCAGGAGACGGAGTCCGGCTTGTCCGTTCCTGTGCTACATTATTCTCAAAACGACGGAAGGCCTCGCCAAACCGGCCAGCAAGTAGATTCTTGGTTCCAGATAGAGATATAGACGATAAACTCGAACGTTTAACATGCTTTGGCGCGCTGCTGACACGTTTCTCCCGTTTTCGGTTTGATTCCTCTACTTCTTTGGCACGTAAGAAGTCAATGTCTGACGATATATTTGCTCGCTCATAGTCACGGTCCGTCTCCGACCGTGAGTGATGCAAGGCGTCACCTCCTTCATATCCACCCCGAGGGAAGCTGGGATCGAAAGATGCTCTTGGGTTATCAACATCACGAAAATAGTCCGGCCTGGATCCAACGAAAGCGCTGGTAGGTCGGGACTTCGAGTTCGCGGACTTGGAACGGGTGGTGGGATCACTTATATCAAGGTTAGAAGGTCGGGATCCCTCTAGAGACGGTCTGGAAGAAACGGGGGATCTCGGCAAATCTTCATGCGGGAACTTCTGTTTGGATTCGCGTTTGAAAAATCCACCTCGCGACGTATAGCCATCACGACTGCCGGAGGCTTTTTCATTGTCACTCTCCAATTGTTGGACAGAAGGTCGCCTCTCATATGAGGAATTCGGATATTTGTTTACAGGTCGTTGAGAGAAAGGTGGGCTATCCGATGGACGCAAGCGTGGGGAAGGAGTTGTCATTGTCCCAGTAGACACCATGAGTGGCTTTTGAGGAATAGGTTGATGTAGAGGAGTGGTTTGCTGTCGTGTCAATTCGGCGCGTAAGTCAGGAGATGGTATCGAAATCTTCTCTTCTAACGGCTTATCGCCGAGAGATTTGGACTGTGGTCCTATTGCCGGGCTCATTTGTGGCACAGGCGTCGGGTTCGCTTTTGCAAACGCCTCATCGGCGAGAGCATTGGTTATTCGCTTAGAAAGATCTTCCATCGGTGTCTTGGTCTCCGTCACCGTCGGCTCAAATTCAAATTTGGACCCTTGCTCATGGAAGAGCGAAAATTCGTCCAAGGTTGGGAACTTGGAAGAGAGCTCATCACCGTTGGGGACTTTGCCCCCATCGAGGACAGCGAACGGGTCATTTGAAGTGGCCCTTAAAGGCGACGGGCTGGGCTTAGCTGAATTGTGATGCGAGGTAGGTTTAGTCGGTCTCCCTCGCCTCATAGGAGCAATGTCAGGAATAATCTGCGTCTCCTGCATGGGCGGGGAAAAAGTCGCCCCTATTTTTGGTGTTTGGTTAGGCGATGGTGGTAGTTCTTGGTAGCGCCTTGCCTCGGATTGTGAACGCCCAGAGTAAATCTAGATCAAATCAGAACACCGTAGTTCATTAACGGGAGAGCCAAAGTAGAATATAGCACTTACGTCTTTAATAGGCACTTCTTTGCCTCGCATGCGACATGCCTCCTGTAGTACTTGATATATATTCGGTCGCTTTTGTGGGTCCTCTCGTAGCATAGACGCTATTTTAAAAAAGCCGGTCGTTAGAATAAAAGTGCTAGAGGAAAAACGAAAAAAAGGTTTTCCATAGTCTTCGATATATCATACCTATAAGCAATTTTAATCTGTCGGAGAAAGGGGGGTATGCAGGAAATTTAAATTTGGCATTAAGGATTGCCATCTGCCCAACTTCCTCGAAGGGAGTAGTGTAATAACAGAGCTTGTAAAGAAGGACGCCCAGCGCCCATATATCACTCTTCTCATCGATTGGTTGTTTGCGATAAACGTCAATCATCTCCGGGCTGCGATATTGCAAGGTGGTATGGCGCTGGACATCGTCCTCTATCAGCCTCCCTTCAGCAGCAGTAGTAGCAGCCGGGCGTGGCGGCGCCGTCGACCCGAAGTCGCATAATTTGTAACTAAACGAATTCCCATGTAGCGCTATCAAGACATTTTCGACCTTGAGATCCCTATGAAGCAGAGGCGGTTTAAGGTAGTGCATACAAGCGGTACCCTCGGCGACGTCATTGAAAATCTTCAAGATCTCAGGCTCCGTCAGGCGATTTTGCAACCGAGTATTCATAAAATCGATCAAACCGCCTCCGGCACAGAACTCCATGAGAAGGAAAACCTCATACCCACCGCCCTTTAATTGGGACGCGTGGGAGTCAAAGTATTTGACAATATGCTTATGTCCCTTCAGCTTCTTCATGGTTTCGACTTCGGTCCGCATATTTGCCAACGCGGCTTTGTCTGGCACAGCAACTCTCTTTAATACGGCGGTTTCAACGCCATCGATCGGTTGTGGGAGGCGGACAACGTAGACGTGCGCGAACCCTCCCTCAGAGAGGTACTTCTCGATGACAACACGGTGGTTTCCGACTTGGACCTTCGTTCCCGGGGCGAAGGTCCCAGCCGGCGGTACAGCCATTGCCATAGTAAATAGTCGATTGGCCTATCCAGGGCCACAAACAAAGTGGGCGTTGGGGGGGAAGGACTCGATATCGTAGGCTTGAAGAAAGGGGAGGTTTAACAGGAACGAGGCTGTGGAGTAGAAGTGCTACTAGGGTACCAGTGAGAACGCCCCATGAAAGGGCAGCGAGGGGCAAACGCTGCGCAGAAAATTAGAGAAGCTGCATTGAAAAGGAAACAATTAAGAGAAGCAAAAGAGGCAAAGAGAGGTAAGCCCCGAAACTCCCTGGCACAACAGTTGGGTGACTTGGGAGAATGATGCAGCTCATGATCCCAAGCCAGCCTGTGATCGTTGGTGGTCATCAACGCTCAAGCAGCCTGGCCAATCAGACAAACGCCGGTCCGAGCGGCGGAATATTTCGCCGGGCTCCGGGATCATCGCCTTCCACTTCTCACCACGCGCAAGTCAACCCCGTGTACTAAAAATATCCAGCCGGGATGGGTATTATTGGAGTCAGGATGTTGTTGCCTGACACTACACAGCCATGAAGCTCAACCCAATCCTCGACTGGTATGCGCTTCTGCTGCAGTCCGAATTCTCCTACCTAGCCAAGATGGAGCTAATGCGGGAAACTCTTAAGATATCCGACAGCCTACAGTCGACGGGGGACTGCATGTAAAAATCGCATGATGGAGAGAAGTAAAGCCGAGGATGGTGGATTTGCTATCTACCTTCGTTTTAGGAAAAACAGTAGGCTGAATATATTATGGGCAAAAAATATCGGGCTTGAGTCACGCTTCGATAATACTACGGATGCCTCTATGACACGTGCGATTTATTTGCTCTTTGATGTTGTGCGATTTCGGAATTTTGGCGCTCACCTTCCCATGAGTCTACATATAAAAGTTGCGAAATCTTCAGGTGCCTGGTTATAAGTGTATATTGAGCAGCTCGTAAGGAGGGTCATAACGTCGTGCCAGAGTTGTGTGGTATCCCATCTAGACATAAAATAGCATAAGGACAGAAAAGAAGAAAAGAAGAAGGAAAATAGGAAAATAAGTATCAGAGACCGTATTGAAAAGTGAGCATCTCATCTCCCCGTCGCACACGGGCATCCTCTCCACCCATCCCCAACAGCTTCACTCCAATCCAGTACCTCACACGCGAGTCCCACCATGTCCCTCCTATCACAGCCAAGGGAGGGACTTTTCCAAACCCACCAACACCCAAGCCGCGGCCAGAGGATGCATAATCAGTTTCTAAATCTAAAGCCGTAGCTGGTAGCGTCGCTGCGGAACACCTAGATCTGGTATCATTTATCATACGGAGCACCACCCAGAGCGCTACAAACCCCACGAAACTGAGCAGCACGAAGCCCAATGTGATGAGAAATGGAATGCGATAGGATTCCTGCTGGAAACGTGGGGAGAAGATAAAAGACGCGAAGACTCCCGCTAGGTTCCCGTACCCGTTTATCCCCAGGATCATGGTTCGTTTTCCCGGGTTCGGAATGTTGCTTGCCAGCCATGTTACGGTTAGTGGGCTAGGGATGTAGCTTCCGCTCAGTAGTACGCATAGAGAGAAATATATAGCTGCAGCCCTCGCTGGGGAAAGTGGTGTGGAGGAAGAGGATGATGAAAGAAAGACCGTAAGAAGTAAGCCGAGAGCTATCACCATGAGGCTTGCTAATATTGGGATGATGCGTTTCCGTGACTTATCGCTCCAATGGCTGAATATATAGAGGAAGATTGACGCGAGAAGGAATGGAGGAGCGGTGAGAAGGTTGCTGAGGGTGGGAGATGAAAGCTGAAGGGAGGATAGAACCAACGGAAGAAAAACGGAGAAGCCAGTGTTAGGGATAGCAGAAGCAATATTGAGGAGGAGAATCGGGAGCATTAGAGGCAGAAATAGAACAGTGGATAGTAGTTCCGACTTGGATAGTCCCGCGTCTGATGAAACGTTGGAGCTCACCCAAGGCTGCTTCTTAGTGCTGTTATCATCTGGTAAGAGCCGATGTCGCTGTTCATCATCGACCGGAGTTAGGATTTCTTCCTCCGGGAGCCCATCTGACAATGTCGTGGAATTCAAGGCTTCATGTCTCTGACAATCAGCGTCCGCCCGATCAATAAGGATGCGCTTTTCTGCGTACTCTCGCTCCTCTTCATTCAAAAACCAAGCAGTTCCCACACTTCGGGGCAGCCAGAAAAATCCGATAATCGCAATTACAATAGTTAGGCATCCTTCAGTCAAGAAGAGAATTTGCCATGGCCTTAAAGTTCCTGGGGGTGCATCTGATGCAGTATCACTACCGTCGATGGGTTCCTCGCTTGGAGGGAAACGAGAGAAAACAGAATACGCAATTACTCCTCCAAGCGCGCCTGCTACTCCGTACGACCCATAAAAGAGCCCAAGTCGACGTCCAAACTCGAAGCGGGTGTAAAATAGGGAAAGGTAGGATACTGCAGTAGGGTAGAAGCCAGCTACATGTAGCAGGAATGTTAACAATATTGTACAGCAAGAAATTGTAAACCCGTCTTATCAAGGTAATCAAGGGCTTTGTATCTAACAAGAAGGCAGAAACTCTCACCTTCCAAAGCCCCAAGTATAACCCTCAACAAAATAAGTTGCCATCTATGCCGGACCCATATATGCAGCAGTGTGCAAACTCCCCAGAGCGTCATAACACTCGGCACCCATCTGCTCATTCCGAATTTCCTTCCCGCCGCAGCCCCGACGGGCTGCAGAGCAACAAAGAAGATAAAAAACCATGCTACCGCCGCATTCAGATCTTCAGGTTGTAGCCCGGCGTCACGAGTAAAATGGGCTGTTTCGGCATTCCCGATATTGGAGCGGTCAAGGGAATTTACAAGGAATAGGACAGAGAGAAACGGAAGGAGGATGAAATCGAGCTTGCGGACGGTGCTGGTATGGATCGATGGGTCTGGTTCCGCACTGCGGTTTTCGGCTGTCGGCATCATTGCGTGTTATATCATTTGCTAATCATTATTCATATGGTATGTATGGAAAGGCCGTTAAACAACATGATGGTTGAAGAGCGATATTGAAAGAAAACTCTCCCAGTTTCTGAGGACAAAATTTGGCTGTCAATAAAATGGCCCCTAGCTCCAACCATCCATGGATATCCGCTTGGCCTGTGGTGGTTGTTTCATGAGCCTTTGGGGGTGCAGCCGTGTGGGTTGACGTCGTATCTGGGACGGGGATTGGTCGTTCTTCTCCATTTCGAGCCAGCTGAGCAAAATCACGTGGCCCAGCTCCTTCTTTCACCAGCGCCAACGGAGCGTGAACAAGTTCCACAACTAAAGAATGGACGGGGAACAGGATCCTGCGAAATCAGATCATCCCAGCTCATCATCATGCATATAACTCCGGAGCTTTCAATGCTATCCAGGGTGAAACCAGCTGAACGAGTTCCAGCTGCTGGAAACCCGCTTACCCATTGACCTTGGCGAAACAATCAAAACCGCCAACCAAGTGTGGTAACTAGAATACTCGGAAGAAAAACCCGTTGATCTTTTGGAGAACTATCAGGAAGCTTCACTCAGCAGATTGGAAGAGTGGTTTTTTTTTGCGTATATCATTTCCTGCATTTACGTGGATTCGAAATATATATAGTTCATCTAAGACAGCATGGACCCTCTCCACCTACATAATTCAATGAGAATTGAGTTAGGATGGCAAACTCACCAGAGTTAAAGCCAACACAAGCGCATTGCTCAGCTCCCATAACTCACAAATTGAACCTGATCGCGAGGAGGTTGGCCACAGCAAATCATCACCAAAAAGCAACGTTGGAAGGGAACAAACAAATGGCAGCGTGAGGCTTCGATGCCAAATGGCGAATGCCAAGACCACCAAGCGCTGCCAAACACGTCAAACACACCGCCTTTCATGTAGCGTGGGGCGGCACTTTGAGTAAATTGGGCGCACAGCCAATCAGCTGCCAGTAGCCAGGTCACGAGGATGCGCCAAGTCACGCTTGGTCAGAACAAGAAAAATGTAAACAAACCTTGGAATGGAAAAATACAACCACCCACGCCATCAGCAGTGATCAAGTACTCGAAGAAATGGAGAAGTAATGTTTGAGGAAGCCCTTTGCCTTGAAATAAGGGATTGTCAAAGGTGAATGTGGAATGAATGTATTGCTATGTGTCTCGCGCATATCGTATCCATTGATATGGGGGAGAGGATAAGTAGGAGAGCTGTGACTACCCATCGTTACATTTTGCATTGCACATCACTCCGTTGGGCGGAAAAGAAATGTAGTCCAATAAGAACACAGGACAAGCTCCATTTAAAGAATAGCTGGCCAATGATTGGGAGTAAACTCCACTGTCGAGTCCGGTTTGAGGCTCACCGACAAATCGAAAGGAAAGCCAATGCACCATGACTCGACACCTCGCGCGCTGATTTGGCCAGTGTGTCAACATGCGGGGAGGGCGCTTTTTGAAAGAAAAATGTAAACAAACAAAACCCGCAGTCGTCTGCCTGAACGGATCGCGAGAGCTTTCGCGGGGATTTTTGAATTGTGTGATTTGGCGAAGTGTCAGCAAGGAGATGAATTCAGGACTCCGTGTAGCAGGGGGGCGAACCAGAAGTCAGATGAAAAAGAAAACAGTCCAATTGGAATTTTTCGTGTGAAAAGCTCAGGAAGACATCAACAATATTTGCTTTTTCTTTTATTTTTGTGCTGCGGCGTGCTTGGGTGTGAGGCTCCCCAAGCAGCAGAAAATACCGCTGAGTTTCCCCGGCGACCTTGCAGGGGCCTGCGGAGAGACGACGGCTTCATCCGCACGCTTAATCGAACGACCACGAAGCAATCAGAATTTGAAGAAAAGACTGTAACAATATTAATAAACCATTTATCCAGAATAATAACTCCGTCAATCTTTTTCAGAACCTTCTTTTTATCCCCAGGTTACTCAGTTGTCGATTGCTCTGCCTCTTTGTCACACCTCACTACTGCCTTCTGCCTGGTTCCTGGCCCCCGACGAGCCTGCATTGCTTCGAGAACTTGGTCTGTTCGGAAATCTCACGATAATCCAGGTTGGTAAACTTCACATCCTTCCTTTTCGTCTCTTTTTTTCTCCCTGGGTTTCGTCGTTTTTGCTGTTGGTGTTTGGTGTATGTTGGGTTCTGGTGACTACTCGAGAACTTAATTTTTGAAAATACGATTTTATGCTCATATTGATTGCAGACTGTCTGCTCTTTTCTTGTAAATACTCAGGCATAAGAGCAAGCCGTCCAGGTTTATAATCTCCCACAAAAACAAACATTAATTCGAATTCAGCAGCTTACCTTACCTGAGCTACGCCGCTTTCCTCCACTTACACAACCAATTCGACTAGTTGGGATATTTTTAAGATCTTCTAGGCAGAACCACCTACTTCAACAGGTGCAACACTGGGACTGGGGCCCGAGTGCCACCCCAATATATGGCTGATCATGAAGACATCTCCCATTGTCCCTAGATCTCGACTGGTACGGATTGTTCAAAGAGTATAGGAAGTATTGGCAGGGAAAGAGGCTACGGGGCACAGAGTTTCAGCTATCCCCAAAGTTTCAATTACGCATATACGCTCAATATTCACGACATTTGCATGCACTTCGCGATCTGACTTTACTTTTTCACCGCAATAATGGACGGACCCCCGCCGCCTCCCCCACCTCATGGCACTCCGCCAGGAGGTAGACCACCTCCCAATGCGAACGGCGGATACCGCAAATCGACAGACCTTCCGGAAGGACCATATGATATTTTCATCGTTCCCCCCCATTCATCAGGTTCTGGCTTCATATACCTACCCTCCCTGCAATGCCACAGGAACAGCTTTCTGGCAGGAGTTGCGGCCACTTTGGTTGGAGTTGCAGTATACGTGTGGGTGGTGCCACTTATGAAAACTTGGGTTTCAACTATTGCTCAAAGTGGCGGCGCAAGCGTCTTTTTGGTTGTTATAGTGGTTGGCGTTGCTAGTTGGGCATGGGGAAGGTCACAAACACATTTCAGCAGTACACCCCCACCGCCTCCACGAGGTAGCCCTAGGTCTCCTCCTCCTCCTCCTCCTCCCCCAGGGGGAGGAGGTCCGCGAGGTCCACAGCACGAACCGCCTCCCTCATCAGGCCCCAATCATAACTCCGGGGGAGGATCCCACTATCAAAACTTCAATAGTCAGTACCCAGGGGGAGGCTATGGGAATGGCCCCAACCCAGGTGGACAATACAATGGTGGGCCGTTCCCTGGGAACCAGTACCCTGGGGGCCATCGTTATACACAAGGAGAAGGAACTCCTGGGTCTAGCGAATCTCCTCCACCACCTCAATCTCCCCCACCACCACCACCACCCCAATCTCCTCCAGACCCACCACCAGCCACACCGCCCAAGCAGCCTCAGAATGACACTCCCAAGCCGAAAGACACAGACTGGGAGAAAGCGAGGGAAGAAACAAAACGAAAAGAAGACATAAGGCGGAAGATGGAGGAGTTCCGGAAGAAGAGAGAGGAGGAGGAAAAGGAGAAGCAAAGACAACGAGAGAAGGAGGCACGAGAAAGGGAATTCCGTGAGAGGAAGGAGAAGAGAGAAAAGGAACGGCTTGCTAAGGAAGCTGAGGAAAAGGAGGCCGCAGAGAAAGCTGCTAAAGAAAAAGCAAGGCAAGAAGCTGCTGCTCGGTTCGCGGCCGCCCGAG
>LDEV01001567.1:0-10786 GCA_001014755.1 Blastomyces silverae | reverse complement strand
TAATATTATATATAAAGATGAGAAATACATTCTACAGCTCTGACTGTAGAACAGTATAATTATATATATTATATAATTGTACTTTTTCTCACTTTATCAATTAATTATTTAGCTGTATTCATATTAAGAACTTTAAAAAGAAAATTTCTCACTTTTAAAGAGAAATTTTAATTATATATTTACTTCACTTCACTCTGTAAAAAACAGAAGTTTGTGTGAGAATAACTCAGAGAAGTTCAGAAGAGAAAGAGTGTGAATAATAACTTTAGAGTTTGAAAAGAAGAGAAAGAAGTATTCTTCATAATTTTAAATTATTTAAGATATACTGCTGTAGAAGTCACAGAATGATGTAGAGAGATGAACTGATTAAGAGACTGATTTTATAAACAGTGAATATAAGTTTTTGATATATTCTTCATTCTTAAAGAAGCTTACAGTGATATAATCATGTATAAAAGCAACTTTTAAGAATCTTAAAGATTGAAATAGAAGTTATATAAATAAATGAATGAGATAAGAGATGAGAGATAAGAGATGAGAGATGAATTAATATGATTGATATTATATATGAAGATGAGAAACATATTCTGTAACTCTGACTGTAGAATGATATAATTACACACATCACATAATTGCACTTTTTCTCACTTTATCAATCAATCATTTAGTCATATTCATATCAAGAATCTCAAAAAGGAAATTCCTCACTTTTAAAGAGAAATTTTAATTATATATTTGCTTTACTTTACTCTGTAAAAAATGAGAGTTTATGTGAGAATGACTCAGAGAAGTTCAGAAGAGAAAGAGTGTGAACAATAGCTCTAGAGTTTGAAAAGGAGAGGAAGGGGTATTCCCCATGGTTTTAAATTATTTTTTATTTGGAGTAGTCTTGTTGAATTATGACGGGGCATGAGCCGCAGGAAGGGGGGGGGGTGGCGCAGCGTTCGCGAAGGCTTGATTCTGGAATCTGCAGCAAAAGAAAGGGCACTATTTCTCCCCGGTCTCCATAACTTCAAATCGCTAGTTGGAGGTGATCATTCGGAGAATAAAGGTGGTGGCGGGGAGCCGTTTCTCGGAGGGAGAGAAATTGGAAAGTTCCTTTGAATGTGTTCAGAGAAAGCGAATTGGCTATTCAGTCTTATCCTTCTTGTCAAGGCCAGCGGCCGTGGACGCAGCGAGGAACACCTGGCACAGCAGCCGCACTTTGCAGCCGGCCACGCTGCCGAATGCCTGGGCTGAAGTGGATCCGGAGGTGGATAGCTGTATGTAATGTACATTGTTCCGACGTTTCCTGAAGTCCTCTCTCAATCATTTCTGCTGTCGCTTGTGGCAGGTAAACATAGATCGATTTGTTCACACAATAATATTGGCTCTCCCCAACAATGATAATCGCTGGAAATTTGGCGCCACACCAATCCCTCTGATATAATTTTGCTCATATCTTGCCTTGCATGGCTGCAACCTGTGGCTGGCGACCAAGTGGCGGTTGAGCTGAACTTTTGAGGTCACCACCATCCACTGCTGTTCATGGGGCCGAGCAAGGAAGTTTTCGACGGAAGATAACGACCCCGTTTGGCCTGTACTCCGTAGGCTGGAGAAAGCGACTCATGTCATTCCTAGTTTAGAAGTTAGATAGGGAGGGAGCCAGAATATGATATTGACGAACCGTTGACATACCGTTGAAGAACAGGAAGGGACATCCCTCTTATATACTTTGAAGCTTCTTTTCTTTTCTTTTTCTTTTCTCTCCTCTTTGGACCCTTTTTAAAGAACTTGATTTGCTTGGGCACATCCATAAGC
This sequence comes from Blastomyces silverae, assembly GCA_001014755.1. Classification (NCBI taxonomy): domain Eukaryota; kingdom Fungi; phylum Ascomycota; class Eurotiomycetes; order Onygenales; family Ajellomycetaceae; genus Blastomyces; species Blastomyces silverae. Next base: position 8,986 of record LDEV01001567.1, on the reverse strand, counting down.
CAGTAACCCGGATCATAATTCCCAGGTAAAGCGGGTGCAGTCAGCCGACAGGTGAGGCTCTGCATTAGAGTGCGCCCGCTAGTCACAGCGACGTTCTTCCCGCGCCCTCGGCCACCGCTGAGAAAACAAAAGATACGAGCACCACCACCACCACCACAACAACAACAACACCACACTCTCACGCTCCCAACGGTTCCCCTCGAATTACAGGACCCCGTCTATCCCCTGCTAACTCGATCCCCTCCCTCTCTTCTCGTTTGTTCCGGCCCTCTCGCTCCCGACCCTTCGCCGTACCTTCGGAATCTATCTGCCTATCTATCTTCTCCACCCCCCAAGCCGTCTCCTCCCTTTCGCAGCCACCCCCCGGATCCTGTGCAAGCTTCCTATAAACGCATTATTTGGTCCTAGCAGGAGAGCGTAGTGGAAATCGTCATGCTAGTGAGCGAATCGTTCAACTGCTGCATGGCTACTTGACGCTTGACTGCCCTCCGCTCTCCGCCGCCCACCTCCGCCCCGGTCCTCTTGTCGCCTGGGACGGCATTTTATATCAAACTCTGTATCTTCGTCGTCTCGATACACCACCCTCTTGACGGAGGTATGATATAGCGGTACATTCTACTTCCTTTGCCCTACCTCCCCGAATCTGCCTCTCCTGGTCCCACTCTACGTCAGCTGTATCTGCGGCTTCTTGAAGGCTCTCAGCTCCCCGATCAAGCTCCCCCCACACATGTCGTTCTTCCAACAGGTCTCCGAATTTCAGCACAACCTACCACTTGCCAGGCGTGTATTTGTTTACTCATATATATTTTCTCACTTATTTCCGTCTATCATTAACATCCCACTATGATCCGCTCCTGTCTTTTTTCTTTATCCGCTATTGCTTTTTACTCCTTGTATATCCCATATGGTGTAATGGCTACTCTTGTTTTCTATTCGAGACTCATGCTGACGTTTGTCCGGAGCACAGTCCTGGATAACTGGTTATTCACCGTCATCGCTCCTTACCTTGAGCTCACCCATCCAGTTAAACATGCTCTAAGCGCTTGGGAAATCAACTCGAATAGTACAGCCTTGAAGCGCCTAGATTCGAAGACGAAAAATCGACTAAGTTGGAAGGCTTGTGACGGAGAAGGGTTATCTCTGATATATCCAAAGTATATAGAAAGGACGCCTAATATTTTCTAATGTGTCTGGGGAAACCACCACCATGACGATGATGAACGACGTTTACGATTCTGATGATGCATGCAATGCTTCCCCTCGCCTCCAACCTACAAAAATCGACTACAAACCCCGCGTCACCCCTCCGCCTTTCTTAAAAGAGCAGGACTCACCGGGCAAGCGAAGTCCTGGGGGACGTGATCGTAAGGATCCTCGTCGGCGTCGCAAGAAAATCCAACCAGCATATCGCGACGTGCTAATTCTCAGATCCTTAGCCGACCCACAACTTGCCCATGAGCTTGGACAGAAACCTCTACCAACCGATTCGCCGCCCGAATCTAGTAGCCCCGATGACTACCGCGATGTGGACGAGGCGGGCAGTGCCCAGGATACTTCGATGCCAGATATTCTTACGTCCTGCGCGCGACGAACGGCCCAACATGCCTTGGATTTAATTATACCGGATGACACACCATCAGAGCCCCAGATATTAGGCGTGAAAGTGGAAAGGTCGTTTGGCGACGAGTTGCGGGCACCGTCGCAGCCGTCATATTTTTTAAGGCCTCAGGCCCCTACATATAATCTACAGAGCCCCATGATTTCCTCCCCAATAGATAAAGATAGTGCGAACTGGCCTCTGCTTAAAAAGCTACCGATATCGATACCGGAATCGCAGCCGCGTGTGCGCGTAAAAGAACCAGTGGCCACTTCTCCTACGCTAAGAAAATATACGATATCCACGTCCGATTGCGCTGCGGGAGAAACACTCCCCGCATTACAATCTCGACCTGAATCTATCTCTGCCAAATCTCCTGAAAACAGTCAGAATCTCCCGTCTATAGGAGATGCATTGAATGGTCATCTCGGTCTAATAAACGCGGTTGTTCCACGTATATTTTCTCCCGGAGTAACGCCACTCCCCTCACAACCACGAAATATTCACGAACCACCACCCCGTCGCCTTTCTGAACAGTATATTCCGCCACCTCTCACATCAGCATCACCATCGTTTCTTTCTCCAGAAAGCTCAACAGACATGTCTGCTAGTCTATCACCAGTGGCTTGTCCGCCCCAGCCATCATATTGGCAACAGACAGCGGATAAGGGGCGGTCCTATTCACACTCTCCAGGAGACCACGGCTCACAATTCACCAGTAGTCCGAGCGCTGGCTATCCAACACCAATAGAGCTTGGTAAAAGTGGTGCCTATGACTCTCCCCCAATTCACCCAAGCGGACACACGTCATCTAGTGGGCTGCTTAATTCTTCCGGTTTTAAATGCAATTATCCTGATTGTAAAGCTGAACCGTTTCAAACGCAATACCTTCTCAAGTACGTACATTTCTGGAAGTAGAGTTTTCGTTAGATTAGAACAATTTGGGACCGGGGGGCGAACGGAGACGACCGGAAGCAGGGCTTGCTGACATTTAAAAACACAGTTCCCACGCAAATGTACACTCCCAAAACCGTCCATACTACTGTCCGGTAAAAGGCTGTCCGCGCGGCGAAGGCGGGAAAGGCTTCAAGCGCAAAAACGAAATGAAACGCCATGGCCTCGTCCACGACTCGCCGGGTTATGTATGCCCATTCTGCCCAGATCAGCAGCACACCTATCCGCGCCCGGATAATCTACAGAGGTAAACCTAACTTATTTCCAAACCCTTTTAACCTGCTGAGAGCAGAGAGAATAAGGAAAAGGAAAGTAAGGAAACACTGCGCTAACTCGATCCCTCACAGACATGTCAGGGTACACCATGTAGATAAAGACCGCGAAGACCCCGAACTAAGACGAGTTCTTGCTCAGCGACCGGAAGGCGGTATGCGGGGCAGACGACGACGCAACGGAGTTCCGTAACGTTTCTCGAGCCACTTTTGCTCGTGTTTTGACCATATATTCATCCTTGATACGATTCTTTAACCGTGTCTATGACGACTCTCTTATTACAGGTGTTATCCCCAAAGCCTTTATTCATCTCTCGTCATGACGGAAATTTCTCAGTCATCCAGCATATCCTTACTTTTGCTTTTTTTCTTTTTCTCCAACTCAAGTTCTCCTCAATCAGCATATATTTATTTATTCACTTTTTATCCCTCGCCTTTCCTCCAGGTGCAAGTATCGTGCATACAAAAATTCATTTGCCCCTTCTTTCTTTCTTCTCTTTCGTTCGTGTTTATATTTTTATATTTTATTCTTCTTTTTATGCCCTTTTTATATTTTACATTCGCTGTTCATGATTTATTCTTTACACATATGGCGGGATGGCGAAAGAGGGGCGCAAAACGGGCGTATATTGTTATTAACTTTTTTCTATTTCTCGTTTCATTTTGTTGGCATCTCAGTCCGTTTTTTCTCCCGTTTTTTCTTATTTTTATTTTATTTTATTTCCCCCTTTCGCGGTACATAAGTTACGTCCATTTATATACTTATCATTTTACACTGTCCATTTTACCCTATTCTTGCGTTCCGCGTCACCGACGAAACCCTTTATCAACGCCGCGAAAGACCCTTTCAATTCTATTTCCACCACACAAGAAACGATCCTCCCAGACAGACCAGAGCAGATGATGACTCAACGGAACTTAAACTTGCTTTGACCTTTGATTTTGCCATGACTTGATTCCCCCTCTTGCTCATTTTTATCATTCTTCCTTCCTTCGTTTTGGTACCTCGGGGCATCTTGCTCTGCTTTTGCGCTTTGCATTTCTTTACGTTCCTCTCCTTGTTTGAGTGCCTAACCCTTGTTATTCGTTTATGTTTTTATCTTCGATCTTATTCTTTTTTTTCCTTTTCTTTTCTTCTCACTTTTATTATTATTATTATTATATATTATACGTACATATATATCATCTATATATTGCGTTAAAACTCAAACCCTCCCTCCCCCAAGAAAAATTTCATGATGCCATGGATTTCCTTGCTGGGTTTTATGTGATTTTCAATTTTTTTTTATGGCGATAGGACTAATTGAAGGGATGAAAATGACGATAAGGATGAGGAATGGAGAGAAATATTAAGTTATGACTCAACTAAATAGCCCGGAGAGCTATTGTATGTTAGCTAGGGTTTATGTTCATTCATGCCACTATCTAAAGTATCATCACAGATGTCTATATTTCATATTTAAACCAGGACATTATCCGTCTATCGTCAACTGTCGGCGGTAAAAGCAGCGCTCGGGAAAGGAGACAAACGAAAACATCAATGAACATTGCTGCGCAAAATGAAGTTGCGTAACCCTCTAGTATCCGCATTTATCAATCGGAACATGACGTAAATTCCGCTTTGATCAGGCCGAGACGAGAAACAAGACAACACTGGGTATATAGGTGTATTGGAACTGCAATTCTGCATTACCATCACGGCAATGCAACTCTGAGCCTCGACCTGCCACTATCCCCACGGCCCCGATCACCCAACAAAGGCGCAAACACACCCTCCTCATCCTCACCTCCATCCCCTGCGCCGCTGGTGTTGTTTACCACCCATTTCCCCCGATAAAAGACATAATGCTGCAACATAAAAATGACATCGAAGAAGATACTAACATTGCCCAGCAGCAGCTTGATGGGGTTACCTGTAATGCCGCTCCAGTCGTCCTGGAGGGCGGAGTCGATAAGTAGCTGCATGACGGAGAGGACGCCGCCGGAGAAGTCGAGTAGGATGGCCGAGATGCTCCAGCCGACGGTTGATTTGCGTTTGTAGTTAACCCATGCTTGTGGGATGTATTTTATGATTGTTACGATGAGCTTTACGTAGGAGAGGGCGTAGGTCTTTCGTGAAAATGGTTTTTTTTCAATTGGTTAGTTATTTTCCTTTCTGGCGGGTTTACTGAACCGGTTATATCGATCGTAATGATGGGAAATGGGGATGATAATAGTAAAAGACAACAACTAAAAGGGAAAACAATAAAATAACGGAGAGAGGAGAACGTACCACGTCAATCCACGCCCAATCCACGGGATCAAGACTAGCCCCCGTCCCTCGCGTCGCGACAAAGACAATCAATAGCGTAACAGCAACAATAGACCCCCAAAACACTCCCGCGATAGGCCTACTTATCCGCTGGAACTTGGATACCTTAAACCCCCAAATACTCGGCCAGAACTGGCTGAAGACCAGCGAGCTGAGGATGACGGCATGGACGGCAAAAGCGAGGTCGTTGAAGCGCACGCTGGGTTCTGGGGAGACGGGGTGGCGGGCGGCGTATTGTTGGCGGATTAAGGGGGAATAGAGGAAGGCGAAGGCGTAGATCATGTAGCAGATGAAGCCAAGGGTGTTTACGGTTGGGAAGTCGATGGCGAGGCCTTGGGTGGAGCGTCGGCGGTAGTTTAGGATTGGTTGCGGGTAGAAGGAGGCGGACCAGCAGAAGGTGCTTGAGAGGAGGGGGGAGTGTTAGCCAGTGTATGGTTTTGTTGCTTTTCTGGTTGGGTTTTAAAAGCGGCTTTGTTTCAGGGAGTGATGCTTGCTGGCCAGGTGCAGGCGGTGGGGATGGGACGGGAGACATACTAGATCCAACCAAGGAGGCTGTCGTGTGATGAGGCATCATATCAGCATAGTTCTTCATTCTCATTTCCCTTTACTTCCGCTAGTTATAAGTTTTTCTGGGGAAGATAGTTACCGTGATAGCGCCTTGATGAACACTTCGCCTTGAGGGCCCATGGCGCCTGATTTGCAGATCTGTGACGGATGAGGGACGGAGATTGCGGCTGAGAGGGTTTAGTCTATCATACACGACCGTTGCATGGTGGGAGTAAAGAAGTTGGCTTTATTGAATGCGCAACAGAGGGCTGCTACATGGCGAAGAGTGTTTATATAGTTTATATAGGGGCAAACCGGTGTTCCACGGAATGACGATGCCTGATCAGGGACATTCAGCGATGTTTGAAGTCAAGGTTCGGCGTTCCTTGTCGTTGATGTTGGACGTTGCAGCAGATATCCATGGATACATCTTGGTGTTTGCACAGTTTGCACAGTTGCACGAGGACTTGTGGCCAGGAACAGGGCTGGAATCTCTGGTCCGCAGTTAAAATGATAATGCAAAACGAAATAGAGAAAGAAAATTTGGTACAGTTATTCATACAGAGTTAGTGAACTCTCTGTATTCTATTTGTTGTTTAAAGTAAATTATTCTGCCCATAGATATTGTATCTACGCTATGTAGATACTCCATAAAGCGAAATTTGTATGAGAACCTACGACTGGCCAATGACGCAATGAGGGCACATCTGCTGACTCAGCAAGCCAATCTGCCCTTCGTTGGTTATTTTACCGTAATTACAGCGATTACCGTAGCGCGGTACCGTTGTCCTGGTTATGAGCTGGCCACGCTAAACCGAAAACAGCAGTCCGTTTGGGTGGTCCAAGGTTCCCCCGCCAGCCAGCAACGGCGACGGGTCAGGGCTGGCGATCTATCCTCACAGTCATAACAACTTCTGCATATATACATACATACATCCATACATACATACATTGGTACATACAGTCTCTGAATCCCTTGCTCTTACACCGTGGCGACTATTGACTATTGAAAACATCCGTATCCTTTTGATCCTCTCACTGACGGAGACAAAGCGTTCGACCATCTATCTATACAATTCACTTTGTTCTGCGCTGCGATTGGGCATTTCCCTCGTTTGGAGCTCACCGCTATCTGCCCAAATTGGCCGCTGCACCAGTCTCGGATTGACCTATATCCTACCGAGTAGTTAAGGGAATCGCCTCTCACGACGTCCTATAATCGGTTCATCGTACTCACCCAAAGCGATTTTTGCCCCGCCTGCGAAGCAACGACCGTCATACTCCTCGGCTGGCTTATGGTGTATTACTCGGGGCGAGGGATCTTGTAAAGATCTCCTCTGCGGGCCCCGGCGGCGTTTGGGACCACGAAGAAAATATAAAGAGCTGAGAATAGGTGGAACGGGATCTGTAAAGGAGGGGGCAATAAGGGACGACCATCGCAAATTTATATAACCTTATCTCTTGGGTTGCTCAATTGAGATCCAGAACATGTCTCCTTCTCCACAACTGGCCCCGCCGGGGTCCAGTACCTACTCGTCAAACACTCTGAACGTCGGGGATGGAACATGGGATTCCCAGCGGAATACATTTCTTCTGCCGAATTTGATGGGCTTGAATTTCGAAACTATGCGATATAATGGTTAGTTTTAGCCTCGTCTTTTATATATATACTGAAAAGGAGAAAGTAAAAAAGAACGCAGAAGAAGAGAAGAAAACTGATCATTAAAATAGGTATGGGGAACAGATTCCGTGAAATGGCCGGCTACCATTCCTTAATTCGAGCCCACGGCGTTATAGCTGCCATCACGTTCCTAGGCCTCATTCCGACTGCCATATTAATGGCTCGTTTCTATTCTCCATCCCCCTTCTGGGCGTTAAGATACCACATATGGCTCCACGTTCTCTCCCTGTTTTTGTCGACTGTTGTTTTCGTTTTAGGATGGTTTGCTGTCGGACCTAGAAGGAGTTTGACAAATCCCCATCATGGGATTGGGTTGGCGATATATGTTATGATCATTTTTCAGACGTTTTGGGGCTGGTTTGTACATAAGCGCACAAAGGGCAAACGGTTGTTCCATATGCCTTTGAAAGTTATGGTAAGTCGAATTCCAAAACTTAGCTTACAGCTTGACTCCTTTCTTGATTTGTATATATCAACGGATTCGCTGACTTGGACTAGTTCCATAAATGGCTGGGTCGAGCCCTGGCACTACTTGGAATTGCCCAAATACCCCTTGGGCTTACTCTTTATGGTTCGCCATTGGCTCTATTCATCCTCTATGCTCTCGCAGTTTTTACCCTTGTCCTCATTTATTTCATCCTCACTTACCTCCATGAACGCCGTATTGGCGCGGACTATGACAGCCGTGGGAGCTATATGTCAGGCCCCGAAATCGTTGAAGATGGCCACGGTCACAGCAACGCCGGCCGTCTCGCAACTGCCGGGGCTCTTGGGCTAGGTCTTGGCGTGCTTGGAAATCGCATGAGGAATCGATCGAGAAGCAGAACCTCCATAGACGACTCAGATATCACGCCTCGACCGCATCGTGATGACGAAAAAAGCGATCACCACCATGGCGGGGGTGGGTGGGGGAAACGCTTCCTCCAAATAGGTGCCCTTGCAGGTGCTGCGGGTCTGGCGAAAAAATACTTTGATAAGCGCCGTGATCGGGAGAGTGATACTGAGTCCGGAAGGTATAAACCAACACATGGACATGGACATGGACACCATGACAGTCTCTATGACGATTCCTTGGTTCATACCGAGGAAGGGAGGCCACGACCTAGCCATCCACGGCCGTACGACGGGCCTCCCAGCCGCCCACCCAGCATAGGATATACTGACAGCGGGTATTTCGAAGAGAGCGAACGAGGCCATGGGGTCCGTAACGCTCTTTTTGGTGCGGGTGCATTTGCCGCGCTGAGAGGCATTTTCAAAAGTCGCGAGAGAAAAGAGCAAGAGCGAGTCGAAGAGCTTCGACGGCAGGATATCGAAAATGAGCGAAGAGCGAGGCAGAGCGCAAATCAACGGAAATACACAGGCGATGGTCAACCTCCGCCGTCGCGTAGAACCGCAGGGCGGAGGGATTCATTCAGCACTGAAATGACAGAGAGTACAGACCCCCACGTGGCGCCCCCACCAAGTGATATACCCCCCGTGCCTCCCGCTCATCATCATCATCATCGTACCGTCTCTGGATCAGACACTGTAACATCAATGGGCGGCGCTGGTGGTGATGGGAAAAAGCCCCAGAGATCATCAGCAGGATCAGCAGCGACTGCGACAGCAAACTCCAGCCGCCGCCG